>PISX010009156.1:12961-77564 GCA_004024625.1 Mellivora capensis | reverse complement strand
GAGAAGTTCTTTATAGATCCTGGATATCAACCTTTTGTCTGTACTGTCATTTGCAAATATCTTCTCCCATTCCGTGGGTTGCCTCTTTGTTTTGTTGACTGTCTCCTTTGCTGTGCAGAAGCTTTTGATTTTGATGAAGTCCCAAAAGTTCATTTTTGCTTTTGTTTCCTTTGCCTTTGGTGACATATCTTGAAAGAAGCTGCTGTGGCTGATATCAAAGAGGTTACTGCCTATGTTCTCCTCTAGGATTCTGATGGATTCCTGTCTCACATTGAGGTCCTTTATCCACTTCGAGTTTATCTTCCACATTGGGCTTCTTGCTCGGCAGGGAGCCTGCTTCTCCCTCTGCCTCTGCCTGCCACTCTGTCTGCCTGTGCTCGCTCTCTCTCCCTCTCTCTCTGACAAAAACAAAACAAAACAAGCAAACAAACAAAGCCTTCATCTGATGATTTGAGTACAGTACTGACATGAATTTTACAGAAGCAAAGAAGAGGATAACAGAATGGGGCTTTATAGATGCCCACTGCAAACAGCATTCAGCATTGCAGGATGGTTACCCAAAGTCTACCCAGGTAGACATATTCTAAAAGAGCATCTGCTTAAGTAATTCACCCTTTATTAAAATTTTTAAAAGAGTACACATTTTACCATTATTATGGTGTTTAAATAAATACTTGTCAGCTATGTGGTAGAACCAGTTTTGAAATAGAAGTTGAATGCCAGATTTCTAGCCTGGTCTCCTCCACTTACTAGTTCTGTATAGTTAAGTAAGTCATCAGCCATTGGAGTCTCTCTTTCATCATTTTAGTATGGGGTAATCACAAGACCACTATAATATCTTGCAGGTTATTAAAGATAAGTATCAAATGAGATAAGATATGTTAGAACACTTTGTAAGAGGGTTAAACTTCAGGCATTATTATTGTGTTCCTGGCTTGCCACTGTTGGAATATGTAGTTAGGTGGTGTGTTCTGGCACACATTTGTGAGACAGGTGGTGAGAACCAAGGGTGCCATTTGGACCAGAAAAGGAACAAAGCTAATTGGCTACACAGGAACTCAACCCATATCCTTAGCCTCCTTAGCTCTGTGCTCTACTAACTAAACACACTGCTGTTCACTTCACCTACCTTTCTTCCTTTCTTCCTTTCTTTTTTTTTTTTTTAAGATTTTATTTATTTATTAGAGAATAAGCATGAGAAGGGGGAGGGTCAGAGGGAGAAGCAGACTCCCTGCCAAGCAGGGAGACTGATGCGGGACTCGATCCCGGGACTCCAGGAGCGTGACCTGAGCCGAAGGCAGTCGCTCAACCAATTGAACCACCTAGGTGCCCCTCACTCCACCTACCTTCCACGAGTCTGGCTTTCCGCTGGGTATTGGTAATATAAAGGTGAATGAACCATGGTCTCAGTCCTCAAGGACATCACAGTCTAGCACAAAAAGGCTTAGGTAAATGAGTAAATTAATAGTTAACATACCTTCTACTAAACTAATACTGCCATAGAGGTTTATAAAAGTGCTCAGATCACACAGAGAGCTGCGGGTACTGACCAGGAAAGTGTGACATTCTCCTCTTGTTCCTGAACTTGTTGAACCTAAAACTTCTACATCTTTTTTTTTTTTTTAAGTTTTATTTTATTCTGGTTAGTTAACGTATAGTGTGACATTAGTTTCAGGTATACAACACACTGATTCGACAATTCCATACATCACCCAGAGCTCATCATGAGTAGTGCGCTCCTTAACCCCCATCACCTATTTCCTCCATCCCTCTACACACCTCCCCTCTGGTAACTATTATTTTCTCTATAGTTAAGATTCTGTTTCTTGATTTGTCTCTCTCTTTTTTTCCTCCCTTTGCTGGTTTGTTTGTTTCTTAAATTCCACAAGTGAAATCAAATGGTGTTTGTCTTTATTTTTGCTTAGCATTATACTCTCTAGCTCCTTCCATATCACCGCAAATGGCAAGATTTCATTCTTTTTCTATAGTTGAATAATGTCCCATTGTATGTATGTATGTATGTATGTGTGTGTGTGTGTGTGTGTATCAGATCTTCTTTATCTCTTCATCAATCACAAGATACTTGGGCTGCTTCCACAGGCTGACCACTGCAAATAATGCTGCTATAAACATATGAGTGCATGTACCCCTTGAAATTAGTAAAACTTTACATCGTAAGACACGCAAGTGCCCCTTAATCCACAAGTTGAAGATTAGTCAATCTAATTTCTCATTTGGAAGTTTTAACGGCATATATTCCCAAATACTTGTTTCCCTATACACTATTCAGTTATACAAAGTTAGAAACAACAACTTGCTCTTTTTGACGTAATCATGTTTTTGTCTTTGATTATCTTGACAATCATCCATTTCATTAATACTTTTAAATGGATACAGGGAGCCACTGACTGTTCAGTGTTTCTTTTTTCTTTTCTAAATAGTGAGGTCCAGTGACTGGTTACCTGTTGCCTAAAATAAAGAGCAAGGTTTTCTAGAAAGCTGAAAATACCATTCAGTGCATATAAGGTTAATTTCTGTGTTTTCGAGAATTCTTCTATTGCTGAAAGCCAAATGCACAGACAGTAACAGAATTATACAAGAACAGTCCTTTTACTTGATATTTTTGGTTTAGTTAGGCTTTACTACTGAGAAAAAATGACCAGTGACCCGGACACTTGCTCTTCTCCCACCTGAACCAATGAGACAAATGATCTGTCCCACCTTATGTCTTGGGTTATGGGAGATGAATGGTACCCTAGAGGTCTATTCCTCCTGAAATCACTACTGAAAGATTTAAAGGAGAAATTATCTTACTGTCATAATGAATCTCTGAGTAAGGCTTGGGGCAGATACATACTTCTAGAGATGAAAGTATATAAATGGAAATCACTGACTTCTTATCCTGTGTTTTATGTTACTAATTCAAGAATGTGAAAAGTTCTTTGCAAAAATGGAATATGTCTTATTGATAAGAATGTGTAAAATGCTAACCTATTGCTGCCTTCATATGATTATGATCATCCATTATTCAAATCAGGTACTTAGCAGGTGGAAATTCTGTTAAGGATTTTGGTATCCCTGCAGGTCAATGAAGTCATAAAGCTCTGTCACTCTCTCTAGTAGTGACATACTTTATTAGCAGCTGGTGTCCCTCAAATCCATGATTCCTGCCACTTTCAGAGATGCAAATAGTTTCTATTTTAAAATACATAACCAGGGGTGCCTGAGTGTCTCAGTGAGTTAAAGCCTCTGCCTTCGGCTCAGGTCATGATCCCAGGGTTCTGGGATCAAGCCCCGCATCGGGGCTCTCTGCTCAGCAGGGAGCCTGCTTCCTCCTCTCTCTCTGCCTGCCTCTCTGCCTACTTGTAATCTCTGTCAAATAAATAAATAAAATCTTAAAAAAAAAAATACATAACCAGGGATGCCTGGGTGGCTCAGTGGGTTAAGCCTCTGCCTTCGGCTCAGGTCATGACCTCAGGGTCCTGGGATCAAGCCCTGCATCAGGCTCTCTGCTCAGTGGGGAGCCTGCTTCCCCCATCTCTCTGCCTGCCTCTCTGCCTACTTGTGATCTCTGTCAAATAAATAAATAAAAATCTAAAAGAAATAAAAATTAAAATAAAATACGTAACCAGAATCCTGATGATTATAGCTAAACAGTGCATTTATCAGAACACACACTGACTTTGGAGTCTTCATGAAACATTTCTTCGTTAAAACAGACTGATGATCACCACCCCTGTTATTTCCTCAATGAGAGTATTTGAATTAGAGCAATACTAACACATCTCTTTTCATCACAATACACACACGTTCTGAGAATCACACGGGAATAGGATCGTCTTACTTGGATTGCCTTCTATAGACTTGAACATTTAAACCACTGACATTGTACCCTAATTTACGGAGGACTCACATCCGTTGCCCTGTTCTGGGTGCTGGGAGCTCTCCGCTGAGCAGAGCTCCAGCACTTTGTTCTGGGTATCGCACACTAAAAAAAGAAGCAGCAGTCTCTGTAAATAGGTGTTCTTCCCTCTGTGTTTTGAAGGCATTCTTCAAAACTGTATACTGGCTAGCCTGCATTTTTCTGTATAAAAATGTCCAGTTTTCTTGTCTCATCTACTTTTAGGTCTGCCAGTTTCCCTTGTGCTACTCTTGAGTGCTTACAGCCGGGGGCAGCAGAGCTTTGTCCTGCTCACCGCTCTGCTGCTATTGAAGGCAGGGTTCGCCCTGCCCCACTGTGAGCCCCTGATGCAGCTCATTAGACCTTGAGCAGCTGCTCAAGTCCATTAACAGTCACTTGAGCAGCAGGTTGAGGAAGCTGTGCTGCTGTGAGCTAAAGGTGGGGCTGAGAGCTGGGAATGGATGGTGGTGGTGGTGGGGGGTGCTCAGCTGTTGGCACGTGGTCCATAGATTGTGTTAAATTGGGGAGAATTATTTTTAATCACAGCGATAACTATTTATTGGTTGTCACGGATAGTGGGTGGAATGTGTTTCGCCGCAAGTTTTTGCCAAAAATGCTCTATCAGGCTTAGCTGTTCATTTTGCTGTCCGCTATTATATATTAAATGTTTAGGTAAGGTAGAGTCAGTTCTAAAGTTGGTCACGGCATAGTCATCCTTACATGTACTGAAAAATGCCACACAAATCCGTGTGTATGTTTCTTCTCCTGTTCGAGCTGAACTAATAATAGTTGACTCTTCTTCAGTCCTGGAAACATCCATCTATTTTCTTAAAGACGAGGAAAAGGAGACAGAAGAAAGCCAACAGACCAGATGCAGCCTAAAATCTATAAATTATTCCAGGACTTGAGTTTCTTTAAGCCTCTATTTAAAGATCCAGTACTTTTTTGTTTGTTTGTTTCAACAGGAGGGTTAGAGGATAGAAAATGCTTTATTGATGGAAAGTGGGAGCTGTTACTCCCTCCACCTCCTCGACTCAGCAAAACTACAAAAGAAAGCAAGCCCATCCAACTCCTAGCCAGATCTTTAGAACATTAACATCAAATGGAAAGGCGTTATTTCTAAGTGGGAAGCAAACCCTTTGCATCACAGTAAGTTTTCCAGTTCCCATTTTGATTTGTGTATGTGTCTTTAATTCAAATTTTTTCAAGAATCACCTTCAAATGGCTTTCGATACGTTAGAAAGGAGAAAACCATCTGGGATGAGATATCAGCTTCTCCTCTCTCCAAACACAGGGTCCTGTTAGCTGCCTCTCGGTGGCTATTTGGGAATTACACAGTGTGCAGTGTACTTTTCGTGATTCCGAGCACAGCCAGCTACGTCCAAACCAGTAATTATTCAATTATCCATGTTATCAAAGAGGTTGCACACAGGGCTAGCGGAACTGGCCGTACAATTGTCTCCTAGGTCATCACTCCGAGATTAAAAAAAAAAAAAAAAAAGGCTGAGGAGTTCCGGCGTCCAGGCGTTTTCCCCAGCGATGAAGCTGCGCCCCACAGTTAGCTGTCAGTGCGGTGGTGACGCCGCCACACCTGGCAGCGCCGACGATGCCTCTCCCGTGAGCAGGGGCTGGTGCGGCTCAGCCTGGAGGAGCTGCTCTGTGCGGCAGCAGGGGCGGCAGCAGAGGGAGTCGAGGCGCTCTGGGCAGAGGAGGCTGGGGGATCGCAGTGTCTGTGCTGCATTCCCCAAAGCAGCCTCCGCCGCCGGGGCTGCGCTGTGGGAAGTTCCCTGCGCGCACTTAGCCGCGATGCCTCTCCGCCTCAGTTGCTGATGAACCTTGGCGCTTGACAACGCACGGGAGACTGCCCATTTTGCTTTCTTAGAGACAGGGGTGAGAAACGCCGAAGGAATTTGGCAATGAGGAGAGTGAAAGGCAGTTCCATGCCAGCAGCTAAGTTGTAAAATTGCTTTGGAGGCTGCCGCCCGGGAGCACGGTGGAATTGACAAGAACAGACACCGGCGCAGACCAAAGGCATGCCTGATTGCGCTTGAGTCGGATCGCTGGGATGCAGCCTCCTCTCCTGCTCTAACTATTGGTGGCTGAATAAAGGAAAGCAGACTGGAAACAGGATTCCAAGTGGTATTCCTGAAAGGAAAACATAGACACTCCAAAAGGAGGGGAGAAACAGCGCAGCTGGTGTGTACCTTTTTTTTTTTTTAAAGGGAGAATCCCTCAGGTATGTTCTCTTCTCCCTGTATGCGCTGCCTCATCTGCATGTGATTTTGTGTCTGTATTTTCTTGTTTATTTTTGTTTGCACTTTGAATCACAACCGTGGGGGTTCTCCTAGTGTAGTAGATGCATTAGTACATGTTCAGCTCTTCGATATTTCTAATATGGGTGGCTCAGTGTGGGATCACGAACTTCTCAATCACTGCTTTATTTTAAATGCAGAATGATGAATGATTGCTTAGTTTCCACTCAACTTTCAGAGGAATATTGGCTCACAGACAGACAGGGCTGGGGTAAAAGGCTGGGATATTTCCTAATCCCTTGGGCTTTGGGGATAAAATTAGAGCCAAACAGAAAAGTTGAGGGCTTCTAAGAAGGGGTTAAAAGCCAAAATGCCATAGACTAGCGCGATGTGGCTCAAGTGTTTTTCCAGCTCAGCATCAGTCTGGAGCAAATTGAGCTTTACTAGTGGTTCTGCATTTCCACCTCTTGATCAAAATGAAGATCCTGCAGATTTGCTTTCAAGAGATGAATTGCTTAAATTGTATACTTGGTTCCATTTTACAATTGTTCTATGGGGCTGAAAGAGGCAGTCTAAAAAAATCCTTTTGCTCCAACAGCTCGAGGAAACCCTAACTTCTGCAATTACATCATCGATATACTTGTATAATAAAGAGAAAGACAGATATGGCAACAATAGTAATGTTGGCTGCCTTTATACCTTAGGCTGAAATGACAAAGCTTAAAGTCAATTTTCCTTATTAGGCTTTAAAGAGAAACAGGAAAGAGGTGGGTGGATAACACACATAAAAATGAGTTTTTGGAAATATTCTGCATTTCTTTAAAAAGCTAAGAATGTAAGTTTATCTCATTTCTGAATTAATAGTAAGTATGCTTTAAAAAATCTTCCTGTCTTTTACACTTCAATACATTATTTTCATAAAATTGGGTACAACTGGCAATAAATTAAACATACATGTATTTAAATTCAATGAGTTTTACTGGAGGGGAGAAATAAGAGAACGAGAAAGTTTGCTACGTTTCTGTATATATCAAAATGTAGATTTTTAAGTGTTAATAACAAAGAGTTAATGCCAAAGCTCTAGAACCTGACTTTAAATTATTGTTGGTGTTATTTTCTTAGGACTTGAAAGTCCAAATGAAGTAGAAGTAAATGAAATTTAAATTGTAATTTATGCATACTGCAAAATAAATCACTATCCTGCTCTTTTAAAACCAAAACCTCATTTTTGCCAAATGTTAGTGATCCAGAGCACTAAAGTGGGCCATACAAAGAAAAAAAAAAGAGAGAGAGAGAGAGAGAGAGAGAGCCAGAAAGAGAGAAATGGGTAAATCAGGCATTTCAAAACTCCACACATTATTATAAAAACAATAATACCAAAGTATGGTAAGTAACTATAAGCAATTCCTAGGCAACAAGAGTGATTTGAAAGGTGGTTAAAAGTTGAGTTTGCATTCATTAGTAGGGTGTGAAAAAATTGTGTATTTCTTGTATTTTGACATTTTCTATGAAAAGTATTAAAATATCTGTAGATGCAACACTATAGCAATAATGCTACAGTTATTTTACCAAATCCATCAAATGATCACTTTTCAAACTAATGAATAAACTGAGCTGAGATAATTTAAAAGACTAGTTGAAACTCTTATAATCAAAGTTGCCCAATGAGACCACAATAGGATTCTATAACGAGTGTAACTTGAGTAGAATTGTGAACATGGATTTGAAGGTGAATTAGCAGGTATGGGCTTATTTCCTAGCATGATTGCTTATTGTCAGGTTTCCATTATCGAGATTTGGAAAGTTCTTCTGGAAATTGTCATCACCATGTGCTATGTAAAATGTAAGGTAAACGTGTTAGATAAGCCTAGAGAATTTACTCACCATGTGCTTATTGTTAACAAGTAAACTGTTTCCCTTCCTTGGCCATCTAACGCCTCTCTGTGGTTGCCAGTCTTTAAATATGGAGCAGTGAAGTATGTGGTACTCAGACCTACTTACTTAAGAGTCCATGGAGATGACAACTGTGATGATTCCCCTTTTGAAGACAAATTATACAAAGTGTGTGTGTGTGAAAGAGAGAGAGACTTGAGAACAGAATGGCCTTTGTGTCTTTGCTGATACAGGGCAAATCTGTGATTTTGAATATCAGTGAACTTTTGGTATGATAATATCTTTTTCCCAATGCTCCATGCACTTTACTCTTTTGACATATTCAGCTAATGCCATGTGAAGTCCCTACCATCAGTTTTCTGAGACATTATGCCACCTGTACATTGTCTTCCAGTTTTAATACCATCAGCTTCTGGTTTTCATTCTTTCCATCCTAAACATAGTCTTTACCATGGAAGGGCTTTCCTCAGAATTTTTGAAAAATGGGAATTATGTTCCCACCTGAGAAAAAATGCCTGCTTTTCAGCTGGAAATTTTTGGAATTTTAAATACCCACCAAAATTGTCTTAACACACAGTCTTACAGATAAGCCACTTTCTGAATGTCTTATGGTTTATATGTAATACCAACATATTTGATAACACCTTTAAGATAATTCCAGTCAAGCAATAATTGCAAAGTCAAGAAATTAAATTTATATCATTTGTTGTAATTTTTTATCATTACAAATCCTTTTTGGATAGTGTTCTGTGCTTGTGTGACTAAGCTCCAATTCCCTTCCAGCTTAAAGAAGGTGGGTATTTATTAATAGCCCTCTCAATTTGTAAAGCTTTTGAGTTTGCAGAAGACAGAGGGCTCAGTTCTATGATATCTGTAGGGGAAACGGATGGCTCAGCAGTGGTTTGCTCCACTTGTAGGATTTGAAGGCATAGTTAGGAAGTCAGGTGGTCTTCTAACCTCTAGCTTAAAAATCCTTCGGAGGAGAAGTAGAAATGCAAACCCAGGGAATCATTTCTTCTTCTCTTGTGAAAATGGTTGTGATCTAAGAAGCATAAATGTTTCCTGTGTCTTGCATATCCTTATTCCGTAGTTTAGCCTCAGCATATAGAAAATATAATCTTGATAGGGGAAATGTTTTATGTTATTTTTCCTGCATACTGAGTTAAAGTATTTTGCAGAAATAAATACTGCTTATCAAGCTATAAACTCAACATTATGAATAATACTCAGGGCTTTCAAAGTAGTTTTAAAAAGTGACCAGAGAAGGTGGGTATTCTGAAATATTTTCCTGTCTTCCTTAGACTTTTACAACTTCCCCTTCAGCCTATCTCTGTTCTCAACAGCCAGTCTTCCTTGGTCCAAGACCTATGTTCAAGGTAAAATATACTCTTCTCCTGAGCATTCTAGCTTTTGAGAATCTAAGTGAAGTAAGTTCTTGATAGACAGAAAAAATATTTTGAATGAAAATATGTTGCTTCATGTGTTTCATAAGTTGAAATAAGGTATTCCAGAAGTAGCTTTTCTAGGCATGTTAGAACTAAAGGGGGGAAAAAGCAAAAGCAAAAGAGTAGCTTTCAGATAGGGATGATGATTTCTGTCTTACAGATAGAAGAACTGATGACTTGGTCACAATCATTGAGGTGGGATTCTGAGCGGGGTGCTGTTGATCTGCTTCTAGAAACACTGGAGAAAGAATAGCCATGTTTTAAATCATGTCATTATTAAGTGGCACATAGCTAAAAGAAAATTAAAATTTTAAAAAAACCCTAAATGATTGCTTTCTTAGAACCAATTAGTAAAATCTTCCAATCAGATGAAAATAAAGAATTAATGTATGCATTCCAACCAGAGTCCCATGCTTTTGGCTCTCTAGTAGAAAATACTATAGTTAGTCGAATTTTGGTTCATTTTCCAACTGACTGGATAAACTGGGGCTGTCATTTTCTAACCATTGGTTTTCTCATCTGTAAAAGACTTTGATGCTCATGAAGACCCAGTTCTCAGACTCAGAAATTCTATAAAATCTACATAATGCTGCATGGAGTTGACTATGCTTGAAATGTAGCTACAGAATTACTTGATTCTAGTTTGCTTCCTTCAAGGGTAGAGGTTTATAAATCTCAATTCCTGCCTGACAAGCTGAAGAAGCAGTGTTAATCCTGTTAGGACTTTTACAGAATTTATCAACTTGTTTTCCTTCACGTAATGGGGCAATGATAAGTATTGGCTTAATCATATTCCATAAAACTGCATATTTTATATCCAGCCTTATAGTTGTGAGTCATAAAATATTGGCTGCAACTTTGATAGATGTGAAGTGCTGTCATTTTGTTACAAGAAACAAATAGTATTCAGGTACTTAGTTGCTCACTTTATTAGCATCATGCATAGTACAATTTTATTGAGTGCTTTTAAAATCAGAGTGCATGTGCATACTCAGTCATTTGAGTGAATTTGTTCTCTCTCCTTTCAGCTGTCTTCCCCTCTGGATGGGCATACTTGTAAGAACATGCTAGAAGGGGATTGCAGGGCTCTCTCATTTCCTTTTTAATTGCAAAAAAGGTTGATTGACAGGAGGCCAAATATGTGGATTAATTTCCGATATGTAAAAATTTAATTCTGGTTGCTTCTTGGAAAGTAATTGATAGGATTAGAAGATTGTGCTAAATACCCATTAAATTATCACAATGTTACTGGACAGTAGGTAAAGAACATCTTTTTTTTTAAAATAGTAAATAAGAAGGGCACCTGAGTGGCTCAGTGGGTTAAAGCCTCTGCCTTCAGCTCAGGTCTTGATCCCCGGGTCCTGGGATCGAGTCCCGCAGCGGGCTCTCTTCTCTGCAGGAAGCCTACTTCCCCCTTTCTCTTTGCCTGTCTCTCTGCCTACTTGTGATCTCTGTCTCTCAAGTAAATAAATAAATAAATAAAAATAGTAAATAAGACATAAATAAAGCCTGATAAATAAATACAAAAAAATTATAATAAATGCGTATATCAGTTGCTGTTTCCCTTTATTTAGCCTTGAATAGGGGCATTCTTTTGATTCTCTGTCTACTCTTTGTTCCGGTGAACTGAATTTCTTTAGTGGCCTATAATACCTCATTAAGGGGATTTGCAGACTATGTCTCACCAAAGCAAGGAGATTCAAGCCTAGTTTTCCCAAACTGCTTCTTTTCCTGCTTGCCTATCTCCCAGACTCAAATCTTCAGTCATTTGCACTGCCTTGTTCTTCCTCATGACCCATATTCAATGACCAATCTTGTTTTCTCTTTGATACATCATTTCCAGCCATGCCTTCTTTCCTCCTTCCACCTTAGTTCAAGTTCTTATGTCTTTATGAGTAAAATACTACTTCGATCTTACAATTGTTTTATCTTTATGAGCCTCTCCTCTGAGCATCTGTTCTGCACACTACTGCCAGATTCATTGTTCTAAAAAATGCCTTGATCATGGCATGTGTCACTCTCTGTTCAAGAACTTCCAAGGATACCACATTGTGTATAAAATCCTAAACTACTTAGATTTGAAAAGAAAAAACAAAAAGAAACAGAACAAAAAACCTCTTTTACAACCAGATTTCAGACCGCCTTTCCAGCTTTACTCTCTTTCAGTTCCTTACCAAGTCTCTGACCTGATTAAACAGACTACTCACAGTTCCCAAATACTGAAATCTTATACAATTCTGTAGTATCAAGATATTTGCAGAATTCATTTGCTAATGCATCATATACTTTCTTATGAGATTTCTCTTTTGGTCTCAACGTATAGTTTAGACATTTATTATTCCACGTAATGTTAAAAAATGTTTTAGCAATCCTATAAATCAATTAAGTACATGATCTGAGTAAACTTTGGCAAAATACTCAAAATTTCTGTTTTAACTCCTCAATCAGAAAATAATGGCACCATAAAGAACATTGCTTCAAAGAGTTTTTATGAGAATTAAATAAAATCATAGAAAGTGTCTAAAGGATACTAGCTATCATTAATTGTAGTTATGTTCTCCTCACTACTTTTTTTTTTAAGATTTAATCTATTTATCTATTTGACAGAGAGAGGGATCACAAGTAGGCAGAGAGGCAGGCAGAGAGAAAGGGGGAGGCAGGCTCCCTGCTGAGCAGAGAGCCCAGTGCGGGGCTCGATCCCAGGACCCTGAGATCATGACCTGAGCCGAAGGCAGAGGCTTAACCCATTGAGCCACCCAGGCGCCCCTCTCCTCACTACTTTACGTATAGAAGGTGGGCACTCAGTAAATCTCTTTATTTCTATATTTAATGTGAACTCTATAATGATATTAAAAGAGAGACTAGAAATGGAAGGAGAGAGACTAGTATACAAAGTAAGAAATAGCCAAAAGAAAAAATGTCAGAAGGAAAAATATAAGCCTCTACTGTGACCTAAGATAATAATTGCCTTAGCAACTACATTTAGAACAAATTGGAATAGCTTTGAACACTTATTTTTTATGAAATTCAAGGCCCTGAAATTCCAATATTCTTATGTGTGGTTTTCATAGAATTATGAAGCAGTAAGTCTTAATGACTTTCAGTATTACAGCTGATAGAGATTTCATGAAGAGTCTACCACTTCAAAATTCTTCTGGAAATAAACAGAGAGATTAGAATATGACCAGTGACCTCTGATTTATCCTCATTCTTCAGGAGGCCCTCGATAGCTCTACAGCAGATGTCAGGATCTAGTGCCCATGTAGCTCATGAACAGAATGACTAAAAGGCAGAAGTATACCTTTAAGAGAGGTGGAAGATGAATGATTAATAACGGGAGATGCCTGCCTGACTTCACGTAGGTCAGAACCGTGTCACATTATAGATCCATGTCAATTTGATCTGTTGCATGTCTTCCCGCTCTTTGATGTCTCTAGTAATAATACTTCCCTCATTAACTCTGGGTCCCATATCCTCCATCCCTTTGATCTAAATCTTCCCTGATAATCTAGAATGTGGTGTGTGGCTCCCTTGCTTACTACTGCAGCACATCCAACTTGTGTCCACTTTATTGGTTTTTATCATCCTGGTTCCTGCTTCGTGTTCTAGATTCTAGAAATTCAGCAATAGACACAATTGCGGAATAAAATCCGCAGAATTTCCAAAGGTGTTTTTTAGTTTTTGAAAGGAATTCTTAGGGTATCTGTTAATTCTGACTTTGGAGGCAATATGGTTAATTACACACAGGTGCTTTCATTTGCAATATTTCATTTTGGAGGAAAATTTCCCCCAAAAAGAGTGAATGGGGATCCTGAGCAAAAATCTGCCCTCATTCCTTGGTTGAGCTTGAAATCTTTAAATTTCTCAGTAATGATGGTAAGGAAAGAGGCTGCCTAATAGGGGAAAAGTAAGGTGAACTCTAGAACCAACTGAAAGAAAACTTGAGCCTAACTTTGTAAGTGTTCCTTTGTGAGTTTCAATGTTCCTTGTTAACTTTCTCTTAATGTACTTGACACTATAAGCCTTGATGAGTTTCTCTTAGTTGGTTCCAGTTGTCTGCGCTTCAGATACTATTTGCTGAATGTTTGAAAGATACTAAAAGATACTGTTTGCTGATAGTTGTGTTTGGAATACAGAGCTTCCTTCCATGAGAATGAAGATATTTCTTAGAATGAGGACAATTTGAAAAAGTTCACAAGATGTAAAACAAATTTCAAATGTCAAATTAGAATTATAAAACTCTAGATAGGGTTTTAAAGAAATTATAGGAGCACCAAGAAGATACATGTCATAGTAGTTATAGTTTCTGGGTGGCTGTTTTTCAACTATTTCTCAGTTAATCCACAAATTGTCTCCATTTTTATCATGAACTCAACCTTTTAGTTTGGTTATCTGAAACTCGTAGAAGACAATTTACAGTACTACTTAATATCCCTTAGAAATGGACCAAAAAGTAAAGCCTGTTTATATTTTTATGCAAAGAAATTTGTTACTATATGTCTGTAAGTATTAATGAATGAAAAAACCAAGCAATTTGAAATCTCATGGAGAGATACTGTGAACTCTTATTTATGAAGAATTAAAACATTAGTGAACAATTAATTAGTTTATGCCAGTAACTTTGGAACAAGAATAAATGGAATAAATAGATCTTTGTAGGTGACGATACTACTTAAAGATTAAGATGTCATCTTATGTCTGTAATACTATACAATGATATATATTCATTATGACAGCTTGGAAGATTTCCAAGGCTTCCCCTTAGCACTTTTCACATTATAAAATATTAAGTTATGTTTAGCATAATTGGTCTTTATTTAATATTTTCTAATTAGAATTTGGTAAGTAGATATTTTAGATAAGTAGGCATTTCATATTTAGTTAAATAACACAATGTTAATGATGAGAGGTGGCTGGGTAATTAGAATTCTAATTTGCTTTGAGACATAGTAGAAATAACCTTTGGAAAGTAAGTTAACTCTTACATAGATTGATTATTAGTGTTAAGGGAAATATTCCGTATCAAGATCACAGACTGGCTCCCAACATGTCATACTGTAAGAGGAAAATAGTTGGTCTAAAGAGGAATGGAAAAGGAATTAATGTTATACAAAATCCTTTTTTTTTCCCCAGAAAGCAATTCAAAGCCAGAATTCTACTGGAGGGAAACTTGAATATCAGCTCTATGCATGAAAGCAGTACATTTTTAATATTTCTGAATATTAGCAGGTTTATAATAATTACATTTTGTTTAGATCACTATCACTACTGAAATTTGTCTGAGAGTCCTGAAACCTTAGAAAATAGATACAAAAGTTAGGGCCAAAGTATCACAAACAATAGGAGAAAATTAAGTTTGGATTTGAAACATGTCTGCAAAATTCATGTTTCAGAAATCCCAGCATGCCAGAATGACTGTGTTTATATTTTCTGTTCTTGCTGTATGCCTTAGGCTGCCTAAGGGACATCTCCTGCACCATTCTGACTGGGAGGTATATATCCTGCATCTTGAGCTGCTGCCTTTGTCCTAATTAGACGAGCTATAAAACATTTGGAGTCTAGGGGATTCCTTCTGGGTTAATTACAGAGCTGTAGGCAGCTTTTGCAGAAGTGAAGCAAGTTCAGTTTTAGACCAGATGTGTCTGTGTGGCTTTAATGTGTGGTTGCCTGTGCAGAGGCTAAAAGGTTTGGCTTTCTTGACCTTTGTCTCCCTCACTGTCTAGTCTGGTCTTAACTGGTAATGCCTGTACCTGTCTTCTTTTCTATTCTTCACTGGATTGTGACTTCTGTGAGAGCAAGACATGTGCCATTGTTCTCACTGCCAAACTGGTGGAATACTTACATATATTAGTTGAAGAGGAAAAAAAAAGACCTGGTGCATTAAAATGATTCTGATGGATACAGTACAACAAATACCTGTGTTGGACATTATTAATAACAAAACATAATGCCTAAATCAATTTTTATTGATATTTTAAAGAAGATAGGGTGGTAGAGACTTATGATTATTGGTCAGAGAGAATATTCCAGTCAGAAAGAATCCTTGTGGGGCAAAAGGACATAAAGTTGTGAGTGGAGATCAGAAAGCTGTTTTTGTAGATATCTAAGAAGCTTTTGGGGACTTGGCTAGGCCCTATAGGAAGAATGAGGATATGAATAAAAAAGGACACCTGCCATCAAAATCTCTTACATCTATTGTGAGAGGGAAAGGTGAACACAAATTATTATATAAGAAATGGATTAAGGGGGGTTGCCAAAGTAGTGAATGTGAGCTAAATATGAGCTATAAATGGGAGGAATGAATTAGAATGTTCCCCACTGAAACAGTGATGGTCTGGGGAAAAGGAAGTGAAAGTACATTCTCTTCAAGCAAAGAGATAAAGACATGAGAATATTGAGAGACCAGAGAATATATAGTGAGGAGGAGGGCTCTTGATAGGTCTGAATTTTACAGGGTATGCAGCAAGGAGTCACTTTTTGATGGAAACAGTTGGAAGGAAAATACTATTACTTATTGAAATTGCTTGTTTAGATAACTTTCTCCATTTCTATTGATCTTACAGAGGGCAGAAACTATGGTATCCCCTAAACCTAGTATAAGTCACCTACCTGGTGCTCAATAAATATTATTGGGTGAATGAAGAAAATATTGACAAATCCATACTGTCAATATTTTTTTAAAGTTTTTTTTTAATTCAAATTCAAATGTATAGTGAGTTAGATTCCTCCTGAATATATTTTTCATTTCATCTTCACCAGTAACCTATTCTGTGTAGATCACTGTGGAGGCAACAGGGTTACACAGGACTGTCTTTCAAAGGTGAGACTTACAGCCTTTTTTGGGGAGGGAAGACGTAGAAACATAACATGCTTGGTGTAAATGAGAACCTAATAGAGTCCATTGAGCTATTTCTCTAATGTCAGCATATGGTTCAATATTCTGGGTGTTAAATAAATACATCCCTTCCAAATTGTGATCAGATATTTCTCACCTGAACACTGTGACTCAATTTGCATTTATCAATGAAGGCAAGGTTATGTAACTTCAATTACAATCTTGGAAAATTGTCAACAAATTCTGATTAATAAGTACTGCTTAATTGTTAAAATAAATATTAAGCCATCTCTCTAGGTTTCTGTCTGAAGTAACAGCCTCATAGAAAATTCAGAGATAAAAATAGAAAAAAAACAACAACAAAGAAACAAAACATTAGTCCAAACAATTCCTAAAGACACCAAGGCAGGACAAAGGCCTTAAATTAAAACTGTAATTCCTAGGGGCACCTGGGTTGGGTTAAGCCTCTGCCTTCGGCTCAGGTCATGATCCCAGGGTCCTGGGATCGAGCCCCGCATCAGGCTCTCTGCTCAGCGGGGAGCCTGCTTCCCCCCGCCCCTGTCTGCCTCTCTGCCTACTTGTGATCTCTGTCAAGTAAAAAATCTTAAAAAAAAAACTAATTCCTTATGCCATTAAATCTATAGGTTTCTTCTTTGACTTATATAGGATCTTGTGTTTCACTTACTATGCCATGTAGAGCCTGTTTGTTAGTTTTTTTCTTTATTATTACAAATACAGCCAAATACAAACCAGAGGGAAGATTATTTCTGATTATGTGTTCAGTTATTTCTTAATTTATATACCATCTGTGTTTCCAAAATATCTGCAAGGTAATATCAATGTTAAATTCTCTAGAGAACTGACTTTTTATTTTCTGGAAAAGTTGCTAACTATTTTTGTAAAACAAGTATCACTCCATCGAATTACCTATTTTTTGAATGTAAACTTGCTTATACTGATTCATAATTGAATTTTTTTTTAAAACAATGGACAGCATGGTCCTTTTGTCTCCATGGTTAAAAAGACCTGTCCTAGGTGCTGAAGTGTAACACTGCCATAGCCCTGCATCTCAGTTGTGGCAGAGTTCTTGGGCACTGTCATAATATGGATATCAGAGGAAGAATTGGGCTGAATTGTCTAAGATTACATTCTCATTTCTTTCAGTGATCCTGTCTACTATCCCTAAGCAGGATAATGAGGTACAGGTTACTTCAGTGGGGGAGAACTCAGAAAGGGAGAATAGGCCAGCTTGCCCAAAAGGTAAATAAGCCATGACAACTATGAGTATCTGGTTCCTCACCTTAACCCAATTTCCCATCCTGGAGTGTGTGTGTGTGTGTGTGTGTGTGTGTGTGTGTGTGTAGATTCTTCTCCCTATTAAAACACACCTGTTTTGTGTCTCATATCCTTACTTATTTGGAACTCTTTGAATTACTCCTAACATACAGATAATTATCCCACATATCCACAATATCATCTATGAAAGAGAGACCATAAATAAAGAATAAACAACTATAATACTTTTAAGAGGATGCAGCAAATGATTAGGAAGATTCAGTGTAGAACAGGAGTGTAGGGGACTGTCTTACTCTCTACTGGCCAAAAAACTGGTGACACTATTCAAGCTCCAGTTGCTTTATTCATATCTATATATAAAGGACATGGTAGAAGGGCACCTGGGTGGCTCATTAGGTGTCTGCCTTTGGCTTGGGTCATGATCCCGGGGTCCTGGGATCGAGGCCCATGTCGGGCTCCCTGCTCGATGGGAAGACTCCTTCTCCCTCTCCCACTCCCCCTGCTTGTGTTCCCTCTCTCGCTGTGTCTTTTTCTAGCAAATAAATAAATAAAATCTTAAATAAAGTACATAGTAGAATCATACCTGTGTTGTATGATAAAATTTTTCAATCTTTTATTTTTTTTAAATTTTGAGTAACAATAGATAGATGCAAACATTCTTCCTACCTCATACTCCCTTCTAAATATTATACATTTTCTGGGACACCTGGGCGGCTCAGTTGGTTAAGCGGCTGCCTTTGGCTCAGGTCTTGATCCCACATCGGGCTCCTTGCTCGGCAGGGAGCCTGCTTCTCCCTCTGCCTCTGCCTGCCACTCTGTCTGCCTGTGCTCGCTCTCTCTCTCTCTCTGACAAATAAAATCTTAAAAAAAAAATTTAAAAAAAACCCTGAAAAAAAATTATACATTTTCTTTGCAGTTTCATTGTATAAGTGGATTTAAATTTTACTACTAGTAAAATTTGAAACTGTAGAGAATGAAAAAAATAAAAATAAACTTGGTGTGTTAGAAGTAGGAAAGAAGTTTTATTTGGTAAGATTTCAGGGCTAAGGAGTTCTCATGTTTGGAAATAAGAACAAAATAACTCTATTTTTAGCCCCCCAGAATACTGATTTAGTTTGCTAATATTTTGTTGAGATTTGTGCATCTATATTTATCAGGGATATCATCCTGTACTTTTTGTGTGTGTGATTTCCTTTTCTGCTTTTTTAAAAATTTAATTTAATTTTTTTCAGTGTTCCAAAATTCATTGTTTTTGCACCACATCCAGTGCTCCATGCAATATGTGCCCTCTGAAATTCCCACCACCAGGCTCACTCAACCCTCCTCCCAACTCCCCTCTAAAACCCTCAGTTTATCTCTCAGAGTCCACAGTCTCTCATGGTTTGTCTCCCACTCCGAATTCCCCCAACTCCCTTCTCCTCTCCATCTCCCAGTGTCTTCCATGTTATTCCTTATGCTCCACAAGTAAGTGAAACCATATGATACTTGACTGTCTCTGCTTGACTCATTTCACTCAGCGTAATCTCCTCCAGTCCCCTTCATGTTGTTGCAAAAGTTGGGTATTCATCCTTTCTGGTGGAGGCATAATACTCCATTATATATATGGACCGTATCTTGTCTGCTTTTGATATTAGGGTAATGCTGGCCTTATAAAATGAGTTTGACTGTGTTCCCTCCAATTTTTTGGAATTTTGAGAAGGATAGATATTAAAGTGTTCAGTAGAATTCACCAGTAAAGCCATTCAGTCTCCTTACTGGTATTGGTCTATTCAAACTTTTTATTTCTTCCTGATTGTCTTAGAATATTATATGATTATAAGGATGTATGTATTCCTTCTAGGCTGTCCAATTTTTTGTCATATAATTATAGATTGTCTCTTAAATGATCCTTTGCATTTCTGTGGTATCATTTGTAACTTCTCTTTCATTTCTGATTTTTTTTTTTGAGCCCTTTCTCTTTCTTTTCTTTTTTTTTTTTTTTCCTGGTGAGACTAACTAAAGGTTTATCAATTTTATTTATCTTTTCGAAGAACCAATTCTTAGTTTTATGGATCTTTTCTATTGTATTTTATTTATTTCTACCTTGTTCTTCATTAATTATTTCCTTCTATTAATTATGGGCTTTTTTAAGTTCTTTTTTTCTAGTTCCCTTAGGTGTAAAGTTAGACTGTTTGAGATCTTTTCTTTCTCTCTTTCTTTCTTTCATTCTTTCAAGTAGGCCTGCATTGTTATGAACTTCCCTCTTAGACCATTTTTTGTTGCATTCTGTAGATTTTGGTATGTTTTATTTCCATTTTAATTTGTCTATAGATATTGTTAACAATTTTTCCTTTGATTTCTTTATTGACAATGGGTTGTTCAATAGTATGCTATTTAACATCCACATATTTGTGATATTTCGAGTCTTCTCCCTGTAATTGATTCCAAACTTCATACCTTTATGGCCAGGAAACATGCTTGATATGATTTCAGTCTTCTTAAAATTTATTGAAACTTGTTTTGTATCTTAATATGTGATCTATCCTAGAGAATATTTCATGGGCATTTGAGAAGAACATGTATTCTGCTGCTTTTGGAGGAAATCTTCTGTACATATCTATTATGTGTATTATGTCTAATGTGTTAAGGCTGATATTTCTTTATTAATTTTTTGTCTGGATAATCTATCCATTGATATAAGTGGGGTGTTAAAATCCCCTACTGTTATTGTATTGCTGTTATTTTCTCTCTTTAGGCCTGTTGATATTTGCTTTATATACTTAGGTGTTTTTATGTTACATGTTTTATATTAGGTGTTTTTATGCCATATATATTTACAAATGTTGCATCTTCTTGTTGGTTTGACTTTTGTATAATTATGTAATGCCCAATGTCCATCTTTGTCTCTTTTACAATCTTTGTTTTAAATACTATTTTGTCTAATGTGAGTATAGCTAAACCGCATTTCTTTTAATTTCTGTTGGCATGGAATATCTTTTTCTATTCCTTCACTTTCAGTCAGTGTGTGAGTCTCTATAGATAGCATATAAACGAACTTAAAAAAAAAATCCTTTCAGCCATTCTATATCTTTTGATTGGAGACTTTAGTCCATTTACATTTAAAGTAATAGTTGATAGGTTTGTACTTATTGTCATTGTGTTGTTTTCTGACTTTTTGTAGTTTATCTCTGTTCCTTTTTTCTTCTCTTGAAGTTTGATGATTTTCTTTAGTGTTATGTTTAGTTTCCTTTCTCATTTTCTATTGTGAACCTACTATAGGTTTTTGCCTTGTGGTTACCTTGAGGTTCAAATACAACATCCTATATGTATATAACAGTTGATTTTAAGTTGATTGCAACTTGAGTTTGAACTTATTCCAAACTTTCCACTTTTAATCCCCTTCTCACAGCTTATGTTTTTGATGTCACAATGTCTTTTATTTTGTGTATCCTTTAATTATTGTTGCTTTAGTTAATTGTATTACTTTTATGTTTGAATATTCATGCTAGCTTTATAAATGATTAGTTCACTACCTTTACTATCAATTTATCTTTACGAGTGAGATTTTTACTTTTCTATATTTTCTTGTCATTAATTAGTGCCATTTCGTTAGCTTAAAGAAGACCCTTCAACACTTCTATTAAGGCCAGTTTCATGTAATGAATTCCTTTAACTTTTGTTTGTCTGGGAACCTGTTTTCCTTTTAATTTTGAATGATAGTCTTGCCGATTAGAGTATTCTTAGTTGGCAGGGCTTTTTTTTTTTTTTTTTCTTTCCTCTTACCCCTTTCAGCCCTTTACATTTATTTCACTTCTCTCTTCTAGCCTGAAAAGTTTCTGCTGAAAATTCTGCTGATGGTCTTTTGGGGTTTTCTTCATATATAACAAAAATTTTTTCCCCTCTTGTTCTTTTAATAATTTCTCCTTGTCTTTAACTCTTGACATGTTAATTATAATGTGTAATGTTGTGTGTGTCTCTGTTTTCTCTTATTTGCAACTCTCTGGGCTTCCTGGATCTGGATGTTTTATTTTCTTCCCCAGGTTAGGGACATTTTCAGCCAATATTTCTTCAAATAAGAGTTCTACCCCTTTTTCTCTGTTTTCCTCTGGGAGTCATATAATGAGAATATTAGTCTATTTGATGTTTTCTGTTTCTTTTTTTTTTTTAAGATTTTATTTGTCAGAGAGAGTGAGCACAGGCAGACAGAGTGGCAGGCAGAGGCAGAGGGAGAAGCAGACTCCCTGCTGAGCAAGGAGCCCGATGTGGGACTCGATCCCAGGACACTGGGATCATGACCTGAGCCGAAGGCAGCCACTTAACCAACTGAGCCCCCCAGGTGTCCCTGATGTTTTATGTTTCTTAAGCTATCTTCACTTTTTTATTATTTTGTTGTTGTTGTTATTGTTTTTCTGCTCTGATTGTGTGAGTTCCATGTGCCATCTTTCAGCTGTCTTATCCTTTCTTCTCCTTCCTCTAATCTACTGTAGAACCCTTCTATTGTGTTTTCAGTATAGTCATTATTCTTCAGCTCTGTGAATTCTGTTTGGTACTTTCTTGTATTTTGGATGTCTTTGTTGAAGTTTTTACTGTGTTTATCCATTCTGTTCCCCAGTTTGGCAAGCATTTTTTTTTTATTACCAGTGTTTTGAATCCTTTGTCAAGTAGATTACTTCTCTATATTTCATTAAGATCTTTTTCTGAGCTTTTATAATTTTTGTTTGCTTGTTTAGAACATATAGCTCTATTTCTTCAGTTTGCTTGGCTCTCTGTGTTTCTTTGTATTAGCAAAACAGCTACCTCAAGAATAATTTCTGAAGTTTAGTACAATATACCTACATAGGGCCTTTTCGATAGAATGTTTATTATATTTATATTTAGCATATCCAGTAATATATTTAAGTGGATATTCTGGCAGTTTAAATTCAAATTATTTTTCTTCTGATATAAGTATGTACTTTTGATATTTTGCAGATTGTGTGTATGATGTAGTGACCTAAGGTGAAGGCTTTGGTGTTTCATATCCTGCATTCAAAATGTAGGCACTTCCTGGAATAACAGTGTTAAAAATGGTACTTAATTGTGCCATAGTTCTCTCCTAACTAGGAGGGGATAGTATAATCCATTTTTTTGGATGATTATTGTCATGATTAAATTAGATAATTAAAAAAAATACTCAGCATAGTTCTGGGACACAGAGCTGACAAATACTAAATGGTAGCTACTATAATTATTCTGTTACCCATTAGCTATCTCTGCTACTTATGATACATTGTGAAAATAAAAATAATATATTTTGTAGATGTTGAGTCACATAAGCTAAAGGTCAAAACTAGAGTATTTTCAGGGACAGTATGGAAAGGCTGTGAACTGGTATTTCACAAATATTCCCTGTGGTTGAGGGCCATTCCCAGAAGTTGACTCAGACGAGCCCTTTGTCATTTTGCCATGATTATCCATTTACCATCAAATCGTGCAGGGAGTAAAGAAGAATTTCCTTAGTGACTTATCTGGGTGCCATACATATTCTTCCTTATCCCCATAGTGTAATTTCAGTCCTACACTCTCCTAATGATCAGAGCTAGTTCTTCCTGCCATGAGTTAAAGTGACCAGATGGCAACCATATTTTAAGATTTCATGGCACTTTCACTGTGTCCTCATAGAAGCAGTCTTCCTCTGGGAACCAGATGCTCTGTAATCACAGAAAATAAAATTTTAGGAAGAGGAAGTACAGATACTCCAAGTGGGAAATTGAGAGTGATAATAAGTAGGGCAACTACATGGTTCCCAGACACATGTATTCTGTCTACTGGGGACAAAATACCATGGGATGATCATGGATCTAGAATGTGTACTACATTCTGAGGTATGGTGTCCCATCATACTTTCTAAGATATAATTTCTAAGATGGCACTTCAAATATTTCTTCAAAGGCCATTTTAAAATTTTATCAGCCTAGAAGCTTCTGGACTTTGATGTCGTCATAGGACCAGTGAGATGCATAGTCATGAGCCCACTGCTGCATATCCTCTTGGTACGTGATGAAATTGTGTGGATGGGAATGACAAATGAATATCTGGGATTGTGTTGATTTCAGTTAAAATGAAACATTGCCCTTTAGAGAATAGACATTCAATGTAATCAATTATTACCAAGTTGCTAGTTGATCTTGAAAGATGTATCATGTGCTCGGCATTGTCTTCTGTTGTTGGCACGTTGAACATTCAGCAGCAGCAGTACCTAGATCAGCCTTGGTGAATAAGTGAATAACAGCCCATACTGTTGAGTCTGTGCATTATCTCCATCTCAGCCACATTTGGCCAAATCATTCTGTTTACTTGGTTATTTATTGCTTCTTTTATGGCAGACGCTCTCTGGTGGGCGTCAATGTATGAAACAAAAGTTTTCACATTTTGTGTCTTTTCTTTAAATCTATCTGCATGTTTCTTTCCTGGCTCTTTTTTACTTTGATATTCCAATTTTTCTTTTTACAGGCTCCTGAGAAATTATCCAAGTGATATTCACCGTTGCTCATGAGTCTGCATATATTCTTAACATGGGCCACTTCTCTTTCCACACAAAGTGGATGATCAGGTAACCTACCACAAATTCTGCCCGTTGGAAGGATTTCCCTTCACTGCTATCACTTAGTGCCATGTTAAGTGGGGCTGTGTAGCAGTAGTCCATTTTCATGGACTTCCCACATATTGAGACCCCCCACATACAGAGACAATACATCCCTACACTAAGCTCAGATTGTTTTCTTCTTCCCCTAGTTGTCCTTATGGCATATCTCCCTTTTTTTTTTTTTAAAGATTTTATTTATTTATTTGACAGACAGAGATCACAAGTAGGCAGAGAGGCAGGCAGAGAGAGAGAGAGGAGGAAACAGGCTCCATGCTGAACAGAGAGCCCAACATGGGGCTTAATCCCAGGACCCTGGGATCATGACCTGAGCTGAAGGCAGAGGCTTCAGCTGAGCCACCCAGGCACCCCATGGGATATCTTCCAATAAGGATATGTCTGTATGTGTGCATGTGCTTGTACAAATGTGCACATACACACACACATACTCTGAGGAAGAGGCATTGGTACAATAATAGTGGATGACAACCATCTATACCGCATATTTGTTCAGGATACTTGTGTCCTGTGGCGCTGTTAATGCCTGAGAATGCCAGGTATACCATTTCCATTTTATAGTGAATTGCTATTGGGCCCATCCAATTCTAGGATTTGGTGAGTCAAAGAGAACCAAGCTCACAATGAGTAGTTCTGGTAACATGGTCAGTTTATGCCACATATTCAAGGGCTCTGCATGTATTTGAGCCCAGTTGCAGATTGGGAAATATCTTTCTGAATAGTGCATAGGTCTCCACTGCAGATGTCATAAACTTTCTCCAGAATCAGGAAGTCAATATTGTGATTCTCCTATTGAGTCTGACCATAATTCCACAAAGTAACTTTTAAAAAATTTTTATTTTATTTTATTTTATTTTATTTTACTTTACTTATTTTATTTTATTTATTTTTAGCACAGATGTCTCTGTCCATAATGTATGAAACATGGCAGCCTCTTACATTAGCAGTATATGGACTATAGGGATATTCCCAAGTATGGTTTATGTTATCTCCAGAACCCACAGAGGCTACTACATTTTTGAGGCAATGATTTATTTTTTTTTATTTTGGAGAGGATATTTGGAGAGGATAACCTAGCATGCTCTAGACCACTATCTCTGAAAAGCTGCACTGTTGTGGAATTCTGAATCATCATAGGATTAATTTTCCCCTGGAGCTCATATGTCTTATTAACACCTTCTTATTCACCTTCTTGCCAGTTTTTACTCACTTTTTTATCCAATTAACAGGATTTCAATGTAGTGGTCAAATGTTCTTCTGAATACTCAGATGGTCTAGGTCCCAGTGGGAGAATTAACATAGTTCCAGGGCAAGGCTGTATATTCATGTCTGCCCCCACTTGAATGTGATCTGCTTCTAAACTAGTTTCCTGATAAGTATAGAAAAGTGTAAATTTGCACTTTTGCCAGTTTGATGACCATATACCATGTATCTAAGGTTACATTAATCTGTTTTAGCAAAGATATCACATCTATGAACCAGCTTCAATTGGGGTGACTACCTCATTGTATTTATGGTAGTCCATTTTCATCTTCTAGGATCTATTTGGCTTTCGTACCACATCTGGTAAACTAAAGGAGATGAATTAAATATGAATATGATGGAGACCACGACCCTGCCTCACTTAAATCTTTATGTGTAGTATTGATCTCTGCATTCCCCAGAGTGTGATAATGCTTTTTATTTACTTTCTTGGTCTTCTCCACTATAATATCTCCTATCCCACAGGCCAAGGAATCAATGTGGAGGTTCTGCCAACTACCACATATATTCATTCCAATTATACATTTAAAGACTGAAGAAATTATTGGTGGGTGAGTCCACAGACTCACTGGATCACTGAGAGTTGTATCTGAGCTAGGACTACATTTGATATCTGTTCTCAGATGCCCCTACCCTAAAAGAATGTTATAATGGTGTTCAGGTCATGAAGTAGTGTCAACTCAGACTTATGTCTCACAATCCTCAGAATGTTTGGATAGTCTCTTCCCTAGAATATGGTTATACAAGTAGGTCCCTTGGTGAAGGTCTATGGGAATCATTACCATAGCCATTTGCTATGATGTACTGAGGTCCAAACCTTGTTGGGACCTGGCCTCTCCTCTACTCAGTAGGTTCTGGATTTGAGTATTGACTCAGGTCCGGAAACTGGGTAGGAGATTATCTTTTTATTGCCAAGGCTGCTCTCAATCTCCTGATGATCTAGCCATCATCCATTCTTTGGCTTTTCTAAATTAAACATTATCTGTGGAGGAGTGTGCATCTATTTTTACCTCTAGGAACTGCATTCTAACCATTTCTTTAGCTTTAGGTTGCCTCATGGCTGCCATTCCAACATTGCAGCTTATTTTGATAATTGTACTGATTATGTTTCTGATAGTTAAATGCTACTCCCTAACTTCATTTGTTGTATGATCTTATCAATGCCATTGTTATAAGAGCCTAGTTCTGTAACATTCCTAGCCTATAGAGAGTAGCCACCACTGAGATGTTCAATGATGCCACTGAGACACTGTTAAATGATGTGTCCTCCCATGGAACATTGGGCTGATGGGTTTTTTGGCTTTATGTAGTATAGCCACCCTAGAACATCCCTTTCTCTGAGACTATGATCCCTCTCTCTACTATTTGCCATATTATTTCTACTTAGTGCAGACTATAATTTTTTTCCAAGTTTACAAGAACCACTCTAGTTCTGTGTTATACTGTCTTCTATAGTCCCTGCCAGGCGAGGATTTCAGTATCATAGCAGGATGCTTCCATAGCAATACATTCTTCCCTATGTAACTTCCTCTACCTCCCCGTTGATCCAGTACTGACAGATTCCAGTTAGTAAGTACTGTCTCAATTCCTGTGAGTGCATATGAGTGCATATATATTGGTGAGGTCCTACAGTTTCTTCAACATGTAGTCTCCTTCCTCTCTTAGCAGACCCCACATTTACTCAGCTGGATTATGTCATGACTTTACCCTAGTTATTGATCTGAAAGCTCATGGAAGTGTTTGTGGTAGGTCTTTGGGAAGAATGCACAGATTTCCTGCAAGTTAGAGACCTCTGCATTGTGTCCAAGCAAGGATGGAATACTAGCTGCTAATGGGCCACTTTTGCAGTCTCAGAATGTTCAGGGGAATATGAAGATTCAAGAGTTTCTAGTGAATTAACCCAGATGTCCCCATCTCATGACTCACAGTCCCATTTTTTTTTCCCCCAATTAAGGCCCTGACCTTGAAATAGCCAACCTGCCTAGGTTGGGAATTAAACCTTCTCTGGAGCTCTGCCACTCTTATGATTTATTCCTGAGTCTGGTGCTCAGCTTTTTCTGCATCTGCTGCAAGAGGTAAGAATTTATTTATCTGGTGACATGAACATCCGTTGCATTTATATTTAGCCTTAAATTGGTGATTAATCATGTTTAGTCTTTGATTATCTTTCTTCACTGCATCCGGAGGCCCCAACATCTGCTATTCTATTCCATAGTGATAACTGCCTCCTCTTCTCAGCCTCTCAAATACCCTGAGATATTGCCACATGAGTTCATTTCCTTCTACTGGTATCACACCTCAGTCCACCAATGGTAAAATATTTTAACGATTGCATTGCTTCAGTATACCACAAGCAATCAGTTTTGCATACAGCATTAGTAATTAGGTTCTCATTGCCAGTCCCAACAGAGAAAAATCCAAATAAAATATGTCAGTTTAGAATCATTTCCTCAGTGCTTCCAACTTTCACTGATAAGCTTCCCTGGGAAATAAACTATGAAAGACTAGATAACTTCTTTTGAATTTGGTAGAGGGAAAAGCTGAACTGCAACAGATTTGTGATGGAGGCTTTAGCTAATCCTGCAGGAAGCTCTGATGCTGGGCTGGCCCCTGCAATACAGCATAGGGGGTAGGTATCTGAACACTCATATCAATTAGTCATTGGCTATGGGTTGCCCTAGAGGAGAGGCAATAAATCCTTGGCCATGGGCCATTTTCAGAGAGTGACTTAATCACATGCCTTTGGCAATAAACACAATACTCTTGGCAGTTGAAAGAATGAGTGATTTAGTCCTGAAGGGGTATCTCTGTGGTGCACCCGCAATTCTGCTGTGCTTATCTTTCCATTAGTTCTGAAAGTAGATGCAGACGGGAGGCTGGAGTGCAAATATTATGACTGAGATTACATTGATTTTAATTTCAAAGGTATACAGAGAGTATATGTTCTCTGGGATACCTTTTTTAATGTCCTTCTTTCTCTGAAGGCATAGAAGTTTACTCAGAAGGTTTTTCTCACTGATTACTTTTTGTTGTTTTTTTCATTTATATTTCTAAAATGTTTTAAAAAATAGGACATTGTGGTTCCTGGGTATCAAAAATAGTCTAATTTCACACAGCATTCTTCTAGGTCATTGCTTTCTAGTTGTCATCAAAACCTAAATGAAGGATATGGACTGAGTCAGGGGGAACAGACAAGCACAGGTACCATGAGAGCCTGAATGCTAAGGTGGTTTTGTGGGAGGGTGGAAGGACTTACCTTTTGTGAGAGGGGGCTTTGGAAAACTTGAATTTGGATAGATAGACATTGTATATTTTAACTCCTGTGGTTATTAGAGATGTATTTTTGTATTGCCTTTTTAATTTCTTTAATTTCTTTCTATTTTCTTATTTCAATTTACACCAGCATCTAGACTTGCCATAGATCAAGTTACCAACCGCTTTCATTGTGATTATTTATTCCCAGATGCTGTTTGAGGTAAGACCTGGCTGATGATAAGTATGTTTTAGTTTTAAACTGAAGAGACTTGACATGCATAATTTAGTAATCCATAATAAAAAGTTTAAGACATTTTTAAAGAACTGCCTTGATATTTTGAGCTCTTTATTGGTGGCATGTATTATCTATTATTATATGGAACATGCTCTATCTTTGCTGAAAAAGCTAAAACATGTGCTTCTTTTTGAATTTTGAAATAAGTTCTTTACAGCTTTTCTCAAAAGTACCTTGTGATACAGAAAAAAGGAAATTGCAGGTCTGTTTAGCGAGAAACTAATTTTAATTTTAGTTATAAGTGCCACACCCATTTTGCTTGCGTGCTTTGAAGCATAAGTAATTGACTTTCACCAGAGTTAGAATCAAATAAAGTTCCTTTGTGTGAAGAGAATTATGCTGCATCTACTACTCTAAAGTGGAAAGAAGCAAGGATACTAATTATGAAAGCATGTAAGTTTTGGTCTATTGCCATGTTGTATAACATTTATTAAAATTTAAAATTCTCACTTTAACTACAGAACAAGGATGCATCTAGAGTTATGCGCAATTGGGGAGGTGAGAACAGGTAGGAAGTCCTATCAATAGTCATGTGTAATAGTGTCTAGTGAGGAGTAAGTGAATTTATGTTTTCTAATGTGTATAGTATAATGACTGGAATATATTAGGGTCTACAAAAAATGCTTATGTTTTTCCGAGTTTTTGTTTTCTAAAAGAGGATATTGACCTAAAGTGAACACGGATGAGGGCCTGCCAAGATGCTGGCTCTGGCATGTGGAAAGGAGGTATGGGGAATGACAGAAATTATAAAGTGAAGGACCATAAGATTTAGAACCGGCTAGAATTTGGGACAATAAAAGATAGAGGAATTAAAGGTCCTGAAATTCCAGTCTGTATAACTAGGGAAATGTTGATTTTGTTAATTTTTGCTGTTAAATATCAGAAATGTAGGTTAATACAGATTATGGATGAAGATGAATTGAAGAATATTCAGTTTGAGATGTTAATGGTTATTCAGATCAAACTAGCCAACACACGAGGAGGTATTAATACAAAGAGGAGAAGCTAAATGCGGATGTATGAATTTTGTAGAAGAAAAAGGAATAAAAATCTGAAAAGAGAAAAAGAAGGCAGTGAAGGAGCTCATTAGGGCTTCTTTGTAAAGGAGAACACTTACTGAAATTGGTATCTCCTCATACCTTAGACAAAACTCATAATGGCCCCAGACCTAGGCCTAGAGAAGAGTCAGAAACAAAGGCATTTCCTCCTTCTGTGGCCATATATTCTCTCATTATTGCATTCTTTTGTTTTCCTGAAAACAAGTCTTCGCTGCGCATTTTTTACAAAGTTCAAATGTTGACACCTTGGGTCACAACTTTATGCCCCTTCCTTGTTCAAATGACTGAAAAGAGCTGACAAACCCTATGTTCCAACTCCTGATTCCCAAGAGAGGCCCTGATTGACCTAGTTTCTATCACATGATGACTCTGGTGCAAATAGCTGTGTCCAGAGAGAGACTCCGGTAGGCCATGATGTCATGTAGGTGTATAGAATGGTTTAAAGAAAGGCCAAGTGGTGAATGGCTTCAGGTGCAGAAGATAGTTGTGGAAGACTTGCGTTTTGTACAAACATTATTCCATGCCCAATAGAAGAGGAATTTTAGTAGCATTCTGGGGCTGGAACCAGATAGCAAGAAGTTGAAGAAGAATGGACTCACGAGGAAGTAGAGACCACAGGTGTCCTCTGTGTTTTGGAAGACTTTGGTGGAATTGCAGCAGCCTGAGGCAGTAAAAGCATTTATTCTGGTCTTTTTAAATTTGAGACATTTTTGTCTCTGTAAAATGGCATCTCATTTTGTTTTTTAATTTGCATTTTTCCGATAATTAATGCTGTAGAACAAATTCCATATGCTTATTGGCCAGTTAGAAACCAGTCTGATGTGGTCACTAATTACTAATCCATTGTATTACTTTTAAGGATGTACTCTTGGCATTAGAATGAATTTTTGGATAGGTCAGAAGTAATAAAACTGAGCAAAATGAGCTAGCATCACCTCATCATCTATGAAAAGTACTTTGTGAACAGATTTTTTTTTTAAAGATTTTATTTATTTATTTGACAGAGATCACAAGTAGGCAGAAAGGCAGGCAGAGAAAGACAGAGAGAGGGAAGCAGGCTCCCCGCTGAGCAGAGAGCCCAATGTGGGACTTGATCCCAGGACGCTGGGATCATGACCTGAGCCGAAGGCAGTGGCTTAACCACTGAGCCACCCAGGTGCCCTGTGAACAGATTTTTATTGAGACACTCAAGATATAGAGATCTTTAGATTTCATTAATTAGACATGTGGACATCTAATCAATGTACCAGTTAGCATCAGACATATTTTTGGCTGAAAAACTTAATTGTATAGACAGTTCTTTTAGAAATACAATAATATCTTCCAAATTTGGACCTTATTCTTTCAGAATGTGTGATAATGACTTCATCTAGGAAAGTATTAAATTTATATTAAGAACAGGATAACTCCTTTCCTCTTCCAACCTACTAACATTTAGGTTGGCTTCTGTTTATGGTTGAACAGGTTAATGATAATAAATTAATTTATTCATTACTTTTATTTCCAATGAAAATTAATTAAACAGCTATTAAATATCAGGCACCTTGATATATTTCATTAGGGAAAACATGCAAAAATGGGGGATTATATTACCTCCAGATGCGGACTTAATACATGTAATGCAGTTTAGTAAGGGTGTGCATATACTTCTGAGAATGTATCCGTGTTTTCCAAATGAGTTCATGACACAGTTGGAGGAACGCATTAACTCTGTCTGGGCCATCAAGGAGACCTCTACAGGGAGGTATTGCCTGACCTGGACATAGAATTCAACTACCTAAGTAAGAAATTCAAGACACTCTAGCTGTGTTCATGAGTTTCAGCTTAAGTAACATTTTGTTGGAGTAAAAGAGGGAGTGATAAGGAGTAAAAGGGATATTAATGAAACCAAACAATATGTCCCACAAAGAAATATGATTGATGTGTTATTATCACATTATCTTACACATCTTGTGAACATTCCAGTGAAATAGGTCATATCATTTGTGGTCCATAGATGAGAAACACAGTTTCTGTGGCTCCAATCTTTGTTTCAGAAAAGTTAAAATGTAAAAATGTATGTCTTAGAATCAATAAAATACAATGAAACCATTGTGAGTTTCTTATCTCCTCCTTTAGAGTACATAACATTTTAAAAGAATTACCTTTTAGCTAGACAGAATAGTACAAGTGGAAAAAATGCTCAGATGGAAATCTTATTTTTACTTATTAATAACAATAACATTTTGAATATCTCTGATATTCCAGGAACTGCTCTAATTTTTCTTTAGTCCTTACAGGAACATGAGGAAGTAGTACCATTATCTCGTTTGTCAGACAAAGGAACTGAGGAACAGAGAGGTTAAACTCTGTGCTCATTATGCCCAGCTGGTGTATGGCAGAGCCATGATTCAAAGCAGGCTGTCTGATTAAGCCTCCACCCTGTGCTCTTCCCCTAAAGTAATGAATGGTGTATATTGGAACTCAGCTGCACACCAAGTAAAATATACCTCTTACTCACTAAGGATGGGGGCACTCTCTGATGGAACTGATGGCATCCTGCTTGAACAATGTGTTGTAGTATGGTTTGGGACCATGCAGAAATTTTTCAAATTCTAGCCCTATTGCTTGAATAAGTGTTGAGTAAATTGCTTAGGATCTCTGGGTCTTAGTTTCCTTGTTTTTAAAATGAGAGAAATATTTTACCTTGAGGTTGTTTTGAGGACAAAGTATTTTAACATATTGAAAACCAAGTAGACATTGCACATTAGGATAGAGATACTGAAAAGTGTTTGGGAAGCACAGGTGTGTGTGTGTGTGTGTGTGTGTGTGTGTGTGTGTGTTTGTATGTATGTGAGGTGGTTTGTGAGGTGGTTTGCCTTGCAGGAATCTGGGACCCTACTTAGGCATAGGACACTAGACTGGTAATGTGTCCATCCAATATGGCAGGACAGATGTGAAAAACATTAGAAGTAGCAATGGCTTTTTTCCAGAATGGGTGTTCTTACTCAGTGGCCTTACTAAAGCACACCTAAATCTCTAGTAAAAATTCCAACCATGTCAAAATTACTCACAAGATTTTCTTTTAGAAATCCCTTTTGACACCAAAGATTTCCAGTTCCAGAAAATTGTAGACATGGACTGAAGAAATCAAGGTAAATGTCAAATTATTTAGGATAGAGTTAGATTATCATATCTTATTGGAGAACACTGGGCACAGTAGGAAGGTGCCAAACCCTTGGGTTATATTGCTTTAGAGGAAGGCAGCACAATGAAGGGAGAAAAACAAAAACAAAAACAAAAAAACAAACAGAAATCCTCAGTGAAGTCAGGGCAGGCGACCAGCATTTTCTTTCTAGTTCTGCCATGTGAACTCGGGCTAGTGTTTTAACTTTTCTGGGTTTTCACTGATGCTGTGTCTAATTTGAGGATTAGTTCTCTCTGGATTCCCTAAACCCTAGGGTCCTGTAGAGAGGCTATATGGGCTGTAGCTCACTTGGAAGCAGCAGGTAATGTGGGATTCCAGCTATATTCCCTTAAGTCAGCCCAAGGAGCTCTGGCTTTGTTAATTGTATCATTGAGTTTCCACATCTGACTTTGTTTGGAAAAACAAAAAAAGGATGGATTTTAAGGGTAAAACAAACAAAAAACACATAACTCGGCTCTGGGACAATAGCATTCCAAGTTGCTTATCTGTGCTGTACCCTGTTCTCTGTGTATGTAAGTAGGCAGAAGTTGCAAAGTGTGAAATAGACAGTTTTTACCCTCGAGTAGTGTAGCTAGGAATAGGGCAAGGCCATGCTCAAGATAGTGAGTTGGCAAAGCTTATTGTAAGTTTCTCAGTCTCTCCTTTCTGACCTACCCTCCTCCTTATCTCCTTTGGTAGTGGATTCTTCGTATCCTCAAGCTTCTTTGTGTTCTCTGTCTTCGTGATCGCCCTCCTATGTTTAGGGAACATTCTCATAGGTCCTTTATACCAAGATACAGAATGTCTGATAAGCCTTAAAACATAGGGTCCCCTTGGGGCGCCTGGGTGGCTCAGTGGGTTAAGCCTCTGCCTTCAGCTCATGATCTCAAGGTCCTGGGATCGAGCCCCGCATCAGGCTCTCTCCTCAGCGGGGAGCCGGCTTCCCCCTCTCTCCCTCTGCCTGCCTCTCTGCCTACTTGTGATCTCTCTCTCTCTGTGTCAAATAAACAAATAAAATCTTCAAAAAAAAAAAAAGCATAGGGTCCTCTTGGTGAGATTTTCATTTCAGCAAGGACCAAAATCTTAAATAAAGGGAGTAAAGCTCTAATAGTAGAAACTGGTACAGATTCTTCTTGAAGAGGCAGTTCTTCTTCAACCATAGTACATAGGAAATCACATTTTCTCTAGGGTTGGTCCTTATGCTTAACAGTAGAGCATGGTATTTAATAAAAAGCATTCTGAAGTCAGTGTGGTTTAAATTCTAGCTACATAACTTCCTAGCTGTATGGCTTTGGGCTAGCTACCTAGGTTCCCAGTTCCTCAGTTTCTTGATCTTTAAAATGGGGATTAATGACAGTACCTATTTTGCAGAGCTTATAATCAAACTTTAATGTAGTAACCTATACAAAGCACTCAAGACAAAGTATGACCTAAAATAAGCATTAAAAATGGAAAACATGCCCTGGGTGTTATACGCAACTGGCGAATTGTTGAGTACTAACTACATAAGAAACTAAAGATGTACTGTATGCTGTCTAATTGAACATGATAAAAAATGGAAAACGTGTAAAAGAGCTATGTGATAAGTAGAAGATAATTAAAGACTAAATATCATGGTCCAGGTTATAAAAATTATATGAAAAGGAGAAGATAACAGAATAATTAAAGAAACTTTAGTGGAAAAGATTAGTCTTGATCTATCCTTTAAATGATTGAGATCAGTATAGCTGGAGAATATTCTAGGCAGGGTGAAGAGCAAGAATAAAAGAAACAGTGAAAGAATAAGTGCATCCATTGAACCAGAAAGCAGCCCAGTGTAGAGGGTATGCAATAGTATTTAGTAGGAGACTAAAAAGAAAAAAAAAAGTATGTAGGGAAATTTAGGTAGAAATCAGTTCTTGGCATGGTTTAGATTGGTGAGGAATATTATTTGAGGTTATTAATGTATTAGAGTATTACTTGTTTAAAGTAAAGAGAATGTACATTATTACTATAGTGAATGAGTCAAGTTTTGGAGTTAGGATTCCCAGGCAATTACTTTAGCAAGTAAGAGACTTACCATCGTTAACCATGAACTGCAGATAATAACTTCACTAGGTTGCCATGCAGAACATATGAGTTGATAAACACAAAAGTACTTTGTAGATTCCAAAGCTCTTATAGCCGTATCAGTACTTGATATGATTGTTTACTCCTAAAGTAGCAGCAATGGGAGTGAGTAAAAAATGTAGATGGGCTATAGTTGGATAAAGAAATTCACATAATATCTACTTACCAAGAATAAAAAGACACAGTTCATTTAACCTTCATTCTTGGGGAAATGGGTCTTTCTGTTTATTTTTTAGGAATAATTTATTAGCTTAGGATAAACCTCTTAATCACTTTCTGGTTTGATCATTTTTGTTAAAAGAATTTTGATACATAAATACCCAGTTCACCTACTTTAGTGCATTTTGTAAGAAACATAAAATTGTTTATTGATCTGACAATGCTTTAACTTAATTCTGGTAAGGATTTAGCAATAAGTTACTGTTTAAAGGTTCATTAGCTCTTTTAGCTCAGTAGGACACCCAGCTTTATAGTCATATTAAATAGCTCTCTTACAAAATGAATTTAACATACCTGTGAAATGTATTTTACTTCCCATTCAACCCTAGTATGCTTTTCAGAGCTAATAAACTTGCAGTCCGAATCTGGGGTTGGAGTCAGGTTGTGTTTCTTGTTAATTACATGACCTAAGTCAAATTTCCTAAACACTTGAAATTGCAGCTACATTATCTGGAAAATAATAATACATAGCTCACACAATTATGGGAATTAAATGAAATGAGGTAAATTTTAGAAAATTAGACACACGTGGTGCTTGGCACATAGTAACAATGAAATACTATTACTAGCCTTTCCGTAAAAACGTAGTCTAATATTTTAATCTCCCTCAAAGATCTTCTCAAACTCTTTAATCTTACCCCCAAACTTTATTACCAAAATTAATGTGTGGCTGTGTTAATAAAGGTAACACAACTAGGGGGGAATTGTAAGATTTTGCATACAGGTAGTTGAGAATCATATGATGATATCCTGATTTCTCTCCATCTCCTTAACCCCCTTTCCACATAAAGGGAACTTCTCAACCTAAGTTTCAAAACTTGTCACATCCTGTTACCATTTTGCCCATCCAGGCTTCTCTCCCTTTGGTCCCCATCTTTCTCCAAGGTGGATACTTCTCCCTCTTTGGACGAGACATGGATGTTTATGATACATGACTTTTGCTCAGACTGCATCTCTTTCTCTGGATTTTTAAAGTCCAGCATAGCTATTTCAGGCTTCTTGGATCTCCATTGTTTATCTGTTAACTCATGGACTTACTATTTGTCTATTCATTCATTTACATAGTCACAACAAACATCATGGCTTTACCATGTAATTTGTGATATGGATATTTAAAGTTAAAAAGAACATGACCTTAGCTTTCCAAGAGTTCACAGTCCTATTTGAGAGAGACATAGATAACATATTTCACATAAATAATTACTGTCAGAGTTATCCAGACACAGCATATATATGTATTCTAGAGATGTTCATGAGAGAGACATGTGGAGGTCAAGGAAAGGATAAGTTATTGGCGGCAGAAGGAACCGCACGGAAAAACGCACGCTGGTGAGGCAACAATATGGTGATCAGGAACTGTTACACCTCAGTGTGGCTGGGGCAGATGTGCTCGTGGGAGTGACAGAGAATGCATCTGCTAAAACTGGCAGAGCTTAGAGTAGGAGGACTTATATCTTTTATACGTTTAGAGAGGAGGATTTGAAAGAAGGGCCAGGTTAGAGCTGGGAAGGCCACAGAGAGCACAATGATAGTTCAGATGAGAAATTGTGGAGCTCAGGACTAAGGCATTACTAGCAGGATGAGGTGACATATTCATATCAGTTTGGACACAGGGTGAATCATATGGAAGCTGGAATGACTCCTGGGTATATGTCCTGAGGAATTAGACAACTAATAATAATTATCTATAATCATGAGATTAATAATTCACAAAAATGACTAAGTTGGATGGAGTTTAATTTGGGGCAACCAGATGAAGCTATTTCGTTAAGTAGCTGAAGTGGAGTTCAATTCTTTTTTCTTTAAAATTAGTTTAAAATAAATATACACCTGTGAAACCATCACCACATTCCATGCCACAAACATATCCATCATCTCCAAAAGTTTCCACCCACCCTTTTTAAAATTACTATTTTGTGATATGAACACTTAACATAAGATCGACCCTCTTGGCAAAAATGTTATGTAGATAATACAACATTATTAACTCTTAGCACTATGCTATACAGCTGATCTCGAGGCTTTATCCATCTTGTATAACCAGAACTTTGTACCCTGAGGCCAATTATTCAGTAAACATTTGTTGAGAGCTTATCATGTATGCTGAGAAAAGTTGTAGTTTTTATCCTTAAAGAGGATATCATGAATGGAGAAAGAAAGAAGGCTGTAACACAGAAGAGTTCTAATTGCGTACGAACTGGGTTATGGGAGAGTGTGGCAAAAAGAGGACAGCTCAGTGTGGGTGGTTGGTGAAGTGTTCACAGGACAAATGATTCTGGAGTTTAAATACAATTTTTATAGACAGGATGGGCAAGATACAAATGATATTCTAGGTAGGGAACAGAAAAGTTACTGAGGTGTGAAGGAGCATAGAGCCCTTGGCGAATAACACGTCACTTTGTGTGGCTGGAATGTAGAGCAAGTGAGTTTGTAGGTGCAACGGTGGACACAGGCCCTTGGTTTGTTTGTTTGTTTCTTTCTTTCTTTCTTCTTTGAGGCAGGACTTCAATTCAGTTTTAACTTTCCTGCTCAAAATTTTGCCAACAATTATTGCCTAGAACAATAGTTCTGAGCAAATAATGCAGGTCAGGAAATGCATAGCAATTTCATGAAACATCAGAGGCATTGACAAAATTGTTGCTCTAATTCAAACAAAAAGTACTTTTAAAAAAAGATTTTATTTATTATTTATTTGACAGAGAGGCAGGCAGAGAGAGAGGAGGAAGCAGGCTCCCTGCTAAGCAGAGAGCCCAATGTGGGGCTCTATCCCAGGACCCTGAGATCATGACCTGAGCCGAAGGCAGAGGCTTTAACCCACTGAGCCACCCCAGTGCTCCAAACAAGAAGTATTTGTTTTGAGGTTTGATAGACTCAGAATTTTGGGTTGAGTGATTAGTTGAGTGAATAGTTTATTGTATGAAAGTTGGTTAAAATAATTTCCTTTCCTTCCTCTCACTTAAATTTCCGAAGTCTTCTCTCCACAAGGAAAGGTTGTCTAGGGGTACAATAAGTATTTTTAAAATTTAATTCAAGAGTAAATTTCTCGACGTTTATATTAGTAGAAAACAGGTCCTGGCTTGTAATTATGAATGAATATCAAATTGCTTTAGACAAGAGGAATTAGACTCTTTAACAGTTTATGAAACCCCAAAGACAAGGACTTCTTTAGAATCTGTCTCTTTCTCTCCTCCATCTTTATGCTTCCTTTTCTCACTTACGTTGCCCTGTTTCTTGTGAAACTTGGCCCCTGGCCAGAGCATGTTTTCCCCCTGAGTCCCTGAAGAACGCAAGTGAAGTAAACATGGCAGATTTCCAAGCAGAGGGAGCTTATAAAGAGCCAGCCAGCTTCTAAAACCATATGCAGTTTATGATGTATTCTTTAAAGAATTACGTCAATTATTTACCTACCCAAATATGTAGTTCAATGTTAGCAAAGGCTTTTGGCTGTTACCATTACTCTATGGTATCTTTCAACTGTAAAATAGTTAAGTTTAGTTCCACCAAATTTTATTTGAATACTACCACATACAAGGCATGCTGCTGGTAAGCCAGGAAAGTGAATGTAAACTTTGTTCTTTTCCTTCTACCTTTTTTTCTTCTTCTACTTCATGTAATTCAACAAACTAACCATCATAAAGATTAGTTGCTGGTGTGGTCACATGCTTTATAAAATACCAAATCATTGGATGAATTATATATGATCAGTTTTTGGTTATCCATAGGCACATCTAATTTGTGGCACAATTTCCTTTTATAATTTGGTACTCAATCTCCAGTCATAGTTCTAGCCTAGGGATGGGTTCCCCGGCATCTGCCACAAGGCTGTGCCAGTTGATTGGGATGGCTCAACTCTTCCAAGTCATGTCCTCTCAAAATTTGGATATATTATCTATGTTTTCAAATATATTTCCTCTTGGTATTTATTTCATCATATGAAATATTTCTCACTTGTATTACTTTATTATTTAAGAAATTCCCAGTCATTGAATACCTAGAAAAAGAAAATGTTATTTGAATAAAAAACAGTCTTACATACATAAATAATATTAACTTGATGAATTTTGAATGTCTATGATAGGGAGAACATTAAATTTTGAATGCTTATGCTTATGTTTGTATAAGTAAATGTACTTTTAAGAAAGGAAATAAGGTGGAAATGATAATGTCATGTAGTCAATATAGCTTTTTAAATTTGCTTATTTTCTTACATAGCCTTTCCTAAATAGCTATTGTTACCTTTTATTACTATGTAAGCTCATTTATTCAGTTCAGTTGTGTCCCCCATAAGTGATTTAGGAAGAAAAATATAACTTAAACATAGTTACTGGTAAGGATTTGCTTTACAATTATTTTAAAATTAACTGCATACTGAAATTCAGATATTCTCCTGCCTCCCCACCCCGGCAATTTTTCACACACTGTGTATCTTGAATATTTCTGGAAAATGTTAGAAATGGGATAAATCTAGAATTGAATTCTGATATTCATTTTAACCTTCCTTTCTTTTAGACACTCTATGAAGTTATGTGCAAATGAGAGAGAGTCATGAAACCCTTTCGCCCAGAGAGAATGTCTTTCATAAATGGAGCTTTGCTTCTGGTTTTCATAGGACTGTGACATGGCAGCGGAGCCATGGCTGCCCTGCCTGCTATTTTCAATAATTCGCAGAACATCTGAACAGAGATGCTTGCCTTGAATTTACAGATTTTTATCTCGATACCTTGTTTACTTCTTTGGGGCAGAAAAGCTTGCACTAATTGCTCTCCATGGTGGCTAATCTTTTCAAGAGCCTGATTTTACCTTACATACATAAGCTTTGCAAAGGAATGTTTACAAGGAAATTGGGAAATACAACAAAAAAAAAAGACAATCATCAGCAGAAAAAGGATCAAGACTTTCCTACTGTTGGCCAGACCAAAACCCCCACATTTTCTAATACCTTAAAAAGCACCGTAAAGAAGATTGCAAAGTGTTCATCTACTCGCAACTTATCCACCGAAGAGGAAGGAGCTAATAAAGAGTTTTCCCTCTCACCAACATTCAGTTACCGAGTAGCTATTGCCAATGGCCTCCAAAAGAATATTAATGTAACCAACAGTGATAATGAGGATCGGCTTCAAGAGTTATCTTCAATTGAGAGTTCCTATTCGGAATCACTCAATGAACTAAGGAGTAGTACAGAAAACCAGGCGCAATCAACACACACAATGCCAGTTAGACGCAATAGAAAGAGTTCAAGCAGCCTAGCCCCCTCTGAGGGCAGCTCTGATGGAGAACGCACTCTACATAGCTTGAAACTAGGAGCATTACGCAAACTGAGAAAATGGAAAAAGAGTCAGGAGTGTGTCTCGTCAGATTCAGAGTTGAGCACAATGAAGAAAACCTGGGGAATAAGAAGTAAATCTTTGGACAGAACTGCACGAAACCCAAAGACAAATCCCCTGGAACCAGGTTTCAGTTCCTCTGGGTGCATTAGCCAAACACACGATGTCATGGAAATGATCTTTAAGGAACTTCAGGGTATAAGTCAGATTGAAACAGAACTTTCTGAACTACGAGGGCATGTCAATGCTCTCAAGCATTCCATTGATGAGATCTCCAGCAGTGTGGAGGTTGTACAAAGTGAAATTGAACAGCTACGTACAGGGTTTGTCCAGTCTCGAAGGGAAACCAGAGACATCCATGATTATATTAAACATTTAAGTCATATGGGTAGCAAGGCAAGCCTGAGATTTCTAAATGTGCCTGAAGAAAGATTCGAATATGTTGAAAGTGTGGTATATCAAATTCTAATAGATAAAATGGGTTTCTCAGATGCACCAAATGCTATTAAAATTGAATTTGCTCAAAGGATAGGGCACCAGAGGGACTGCCCAAATGCAAAGCCTCGACCCATACTTGTGTACTTTGAAACCCCTCAGCAAAGGGATTCCATCTTAAAAAAATCCTACAAACTCAAAGGAACAGGAATTGGAATCTCAACAGATATTCTTACTCATGATATAAGAGAAAGAAAAGAGAGAGGGATACCGTCCTCCCAGACATATGAGAGCATGGATATAAAGCTGTCTACTCCAGAGCCTAAAAGCAAGAAGAGCAATTGGCAGTCACCTGATGACAGTGATGGAGAGCTAGAACCTGACCTCAATAGAAACAGTTACGCTGTGCTTTCCAAGTCAGAGTTTCCAACAAAAGGAAGTACTTCCAAGTCAAGTTCAAAATCACACAATGCTAGAGCCAAGAATAAAACTGCTAGTAGCAGCAGAATTTCAAATAAATCTGATTATGAGAAAATTTCCTCACAATTGCCAGAATCAGATAATTTGGAAAAACAAACTGCAACCCGTTATGCAGATGCTACACCCCTCTGGCATTCACAGAGTGATTTTTTCACTGCTAAACTTAGTCATTCTGAATCAGATTTTTCCAAACTGTGTCAGTCTTACTCAGAGGATTTTTCAGAAAACCAGTTTTTTACTAGAGCTAATGGAAGCTCCCTCCTGTCATCTTCAGACCGGGAACTTTGGCAGAGGAAACAGGAGGGCACACCTACCTTGTATGACAGTCTGCAGGATCAGCATTTGAATGGGGCCATGGAAGGTGTCCAAGGGCAGAGTGAAATTGGAAACACAGAAACTGTGGATAGTGGAATGAGTAATAGCATGGTGTGTGCATCTGGAGACCAAAGTCATTACAGTGATTCTCAGTTCTCTTTGCAGGAGGATCTTTCTCCTTGGAAGGAATGGAATCAAGCAGAGCAAGGAGCTGACTTAGGTTTGGATTCATCCACCCAGGAAGCTCTTGACTATGACACAAACAGTCTGTCTGATCAACAGCTAGACGTTTATAATAAAGACCTAGAAGACTTGGGAAAGTGCCACAGTGATGTTCAGGATGACTCTGAGAGCTATGATTTCACCCAAGATGACAACTCATCTCCGTGCCCTGGGTTGGATAATGAACCACAAGGCCAGTGGGGTGGCCAGTATGATTCTTATCAGGAAGCTAATTCTAATGAGCTGTACCAAAATCAAAACCAATTGCCCATGATGTATGGAAGTCAAAGTGAATTGCAAAGTGATGACTCAGAGGATGCCCCACCCAAATCGTGGCATAGCCGATTAAGCATTGACCTTTCTGATAAGGCTTTCAGCTTTCCAAAATTTGGATCTACATTACAGAGGGCTAAATCAGCCTTGGAGGTGGTATGGAACAAAAGCACCCAGAGTGTCAGTGGGTATGAAGACAGTGGCTCTTCCTTAATGGGGAGATTTCGGACATTATCCCAATCAACTGCAAATGAATCAAGTACCACCCTTGACTCTGATGTCTACACAGAGCCTTTTTACTACAAAGCAGAGGATGAGGAGGACTATAGTGAACCAGTGCCTGATAACGAGACAGATTATGTTGAAGTGATGGAACAAGTCCTTGCTAAGCTAGAAAATAGGACTAGTATGACTGAAACAGATGAGCAAATGCAGGTATATGATCACCCTTCATATGAAACACCCTATGAAACTCCACAAGATGAGGGTTATGATGGGCAGGGAGATGATATGGTTAGTGAAGGGGGATTGGAACCCTTAAATGAAACATCAGCTGAAATGGAAATAAAAGAAGATGAAAACCAAAACATCCCTGAACAGCCAGTGGAAATCACAAAGCCAAAGAGAATCCGTCCCTCTTTCAAAGAAGCAGCTTTAAAAGCTTATAAGAAGCAAATGGCAGAACTAGAAGAGAAGATCCTGGCTGGAGGTACTCATGTTTATGTGCTACATTTTGAGCTAGTTGTATTTTAACATTGGGTGGTCCGTGCTTCTTTAGAGTATGTTCTGTGTTTACTCTTTGGAAAAGAATGTATTTGCAAGAAATTTGCATGTTTATTTTGAAAAGGGTATTATTTTACTCTGCTCCCCCAACAGGCTGGGCTTGATGATTTAAAATCAAAGTGTTTTCAAGTAGGTCATACTAAAATGAGCCCTACTGTCTGTGGATCAAGATTTCTCTGTTAGCATTGGTACAAACCCCATTTCATATTAACGAACTTTGTGGCATCAGTCATAAAAAGAGCGTGAGGTAAAATCAAAGACCAGCCTGGGATTATTCTTTGGTTCTGTTAGGTTTATAGGGATGAGGAGAATGATGTAGTTAATCTTAAAGAATTAGGAAAGTTGGACCTCCAGGATAATCACTCCCTTTCCCATCAAATCTATAGTTTGGGGCCTGCCAGTAGGAAGAGGTGGGTTTGCACAGCCAACCCTAACCAGCCCCATGGAGGACTGCTGCCTCCCTCACTGTTTATTGATGCAGTTGAGGAAGTACAAGAGAGCCAAAACCCTAGGCCATGCCTGAATGGTCATGAGTCACTCTTTGAGTAGGAGTCAATATTGAGTAGAGTCAAGTTCCCAAGGAGTTCCAATCCAAGGAGTGGATTGGAAATCTCTCCACACTTATGGAAATGAAAAGAGTACCTTATTTAACAATTTTACTTGATTTTCTGGGGGGAACGATTTTGGATCACACACATGGGAAAATTAGCCACTTAGAAATAAGAACTTTTTTTTTTTTTTACTTTTTATTTTCATTTAAACTTCATCCACACTTACCCCGATCCCTTACCATTTATTTTATTTGCATGCTTATCACTTTATATCTCTGGGAGAGTTCGATTATCTCAGTTGTAATGAATTATATGTTTTAAAATTTTCATTATTTAGGGTATTATAATCTTTAACTGGAGTATTTACATAATATTTCATAAAGGTATATATTTATGTGATTAACTGGTACTTGCCATTATGAGGTAATATAACAATTTCTGCTGCTAGTAGCTGATTATAGCATCCTTGTCTTGAACAAAATTGTGATCAGACACTCCTCCAAACTGGTCATTTTCTCATTGATATGGGTGGATTCTTGAATAATCAGAAAATTTTATTGTTATACTGTTTTAGACCCTAAGGTAATTGAAATAACAATTAAGATTATCTGCTCAAACAAATATGTTTATGTAAAACAACACACCCTATTAATTTAAGTGCAACCTAAGTCAAAGGGATATTGGGTACATTAGCTGTGAACTTTGTTGTTGTTTTCAGGAGGTAATTCTCAACTATATTTAAAACCACTGTGAAAGTAGGGAATAGTCAAAATTTTGTACAAATAACAATTCATATTGGAATAATAACTCTCCTATTTAGAGTGATATATAATAGATATCCTTATGACTGAAACTCAGTTAATAGTTTCTTGGGATAAAGGCCAGCAGTTTGCTATTGTATTTTATTTGCTGTGGCTTCAGAGAAGTCTACTCAAGAGCATATTAAGACTAACCAGTGTGTGTGCATGTGTGTCGTGTTGTGATATAATCAATGTTTTAATGCCAAGTGGTCAAAATATTTGAAATATTAGGCAGTATTATAAAAATTACAAAACTATATGTTTCAGAAAAAAAATGGATCTTCATTAACTTTGAAAAATTCCAAATTAGCAAGCATCTACAAAATAGATTGCTATGGGTATTGCCCCTTCAAGTAGTTAACAACCTTAATCATCCAGGCGCACTTAACCTTAGAGAACAGAAATTCACTTAGTTAGCTATACATCACCAATTTAAGAATCCTCAAATAGGTAAAACAATGTTGAACCATATAGCTGACTTAGTAGTCCTGGCTACTGAGGACCTAGACCCCCCTCCACCATCTTGGAGCTTGGCTTGTTATCCTTGAGCCAGCTTTGAATGGAATCTGTTGGGGATCATCTGTCCTAGAGGTAATCAGACACACATCCTTAAGATGCTCTTTGGTAGCTTGAAAGGCACCAGATTGACTACCCAGGAGGCTGCAGTAGCCTAGATTTTAAAGGCCATCTTTTCTCCCTTTGGCAGGAGTCAGGCAGTTGTCTCCCTCCTGTGCCACCAATATGCCTCAGGAGAAAGGGCAGCCAAAGAAGGGCATTTTTCAGGCCCCTTCACTGCTCTGAGCATCCCAATGAGGTGCCAATCGTCATGATGGATTTTGTGCCCAAGGCCATCTGCTTACTGGGCTTTGGGCAGATGCCAACAGATTTTTCTCTCCATGACTACCTACTCATCGTTGGGTAGCAGTGCTGTCTTTTCTCCATTACTAATCTGGCAAGATTAGACTGTAGAGCTCTTGCTGTAAAACTCCATGGGATGCTGTTTTCCTGATAGAGCTTTATGGAATTATAAGCTCATAAATGTGAATTATTTCAACTTTTGTCTACAGGGTCCTGGTAAAGAGGAATTCTAAAGACCCCAGTATTTATACATATGGATATTTGGTCATATTGTTTTTGAGGGCCTTCATCTTGAATAGCATGCCAGTGGGAAAGAGATTTTGGACTATGTGTAGCCAGAAACTCCATGAGGTCATCTTCTTCCCTTGTTGCTGAACCCTGCTGAGTGGTGCCTTTTGTGTAGCTGGCCTAAATCCTATACCATGATAGTGACTTGGATCTCCCACCTCCAGCCCTGTGTCACCCGTCAAGTGGAATTAACTATTGTCTCTTCTGAATTCCCAGATACTTGCCTCTTATGGTACTGGCTTCTGCCTTACATAATGACGGCATTATGTCATTATGTAATGACAGCACCATTGACTTTGTTCCCTATGCTGTGCCTTTTATTTCCATGACGTATTCATTCCGTAACTGGAACCTCTTCCCTTCACCGATTTTGTCTATTCCTCCGTCCCTCTCCTCTCTGGTGAACATCAGTTTGTTCTCTGTGTTTGTAGCTCTGTTTTTTGTTTGTTCGTTTGTTTATTTATTTATTTATTTATTTATTTGTTAGCGTCTCCTTATGAGTGGAATCGTGTGGTATTTGTCTTTCTCAGTCTGACTTATTTCACTTGGTATAATACCCTCTAGGTCTATCCTCATTGTCACAAATGGCGAGATCTCATCCTTTTTTTTATAGCTGCATAATATGTGCATGTGCATGCACCAACACACACCCCACATCTTCCTTGCCCATTCGATGGATCCAATCGATGGACCCTTAGATTGCTGCCATTTATTGATGATTATAAATAATGCTACAATAAACAGAAGGATGCATGTATCTTTTTGAACTAATAAGAGCCTATTATTGAACACTACTATGTACCAGATATTGCCCAGGCAGTTTCTCTGTTTTTATTTTTACTTCTTACAAACCACTATGAATTTGATTCCATGGTTATTCCATCTTACAGGTGAGGAAACTGAGGTGCTGAAAATGAGCATGACTTACTCGATGTCTTACAGATAGTAAGGGGTGGATCTAGAGTTAAATAGATGGTTATTTTAGTTATTTAGAGAGCCATATCCTTACTTCAGAGATGGTTTATTCACATTTTAAGGTGGAAAAACATGCTGGGAAAGGGACAGCACTAGCCGCAGGTTTATTGCAACTAAAGGATTTTCTTTAAAAAACAGTAATAGTATGAAAGGCACCGGTGTTTTGATATAAAATAGTTCATTCACAGTTTTTCTGCCTCAAGTCCCTGGTACATCTTATAAATCAAGACTTGTAGAGCTCAATAAATACAGTACAATAGCAGCTCAAAGGATGATGTATTTGACGTCTGAGTATACTTGACCTGGAATTAGAGTCTAACATGAGTTTGAAGTAAATTTCTTTAGAAATAAATTTCTTTAGAACAAAGATCTTGTTTTGTTTTAAAATCCCATTCCCAGGCTGTCTGTAGATTCTGAAAGAGACTGTAACACCTGCAGTTAACATAATTGATGATATTTTTACCATGGTGTGCCTTTTGTTTTCTAGTAGTTGTAGAAATATGTAGAAATAAGTAGTTGTGGAAATATTTTGGCTCCAACAAAGATATGAAATCGGATGTAGAATGTTTCCCTAAAGTTCAGACTTTATTATATTAGACCAGTGGTTCCTAATCCAGCTGATTGTTGGAATCATCTGGAGAGCTTTTGTAGTACTTGTTGTTCCCAACAAGAGTTGTTGTAAAATTATTAATTATATATATTAGGATTATATATAATATTAATGATATATATTAGGATTAATTAATATATATGTATATGTATACATATTAGGATCCTGTCACTTAATGTTTTGATTTTGTGGTTCTGTATTGGGGCCCATGGATCTTTATCCAAAACGGTATGTGTTATTGATGAATTATATGTGCCCTTGTAAATAAAACACACATACACACAAATAAAATCCAGAAAATTCCAAAGTGAAAGGTAAAATTAACAACTTCTATTCTTCAGAGAAAGATAATTTGTTTCTAGCACTCTATAAGCACACATACACTTCTTTTCTTTTTGAATTTAACATAAATAGCATTGCATTTCATATATTCATGTTGTTCTGCACCTTGCTTTTTTCATATAATATGTATTTGAAAGATCTTATTATTTGATTACCTGCTGTATTATTTTTAGTGACACAGAGATTTCCACTATAGTTATTCCATAATTTATTGACTCAGTGCCCTACCATGAACAGTGAAGTTTCCTACAAACTCAAAAACAATGCAGACTTATTAGCTGCCTTTGTGCAAATGAGATAATAGGTATAAATTCCTAGATGTGAAAATTACTCAGTTAATGGATGTCCTCCAGCTTTGGAGAGTTAGGATCTCAGGAGGTCTACATCAATTCATAGCACCTATCATAACTGTTAATTTATATTTATGTATATAATTATTTGGTTATTGTAGATCTCTGCTACTAGACTAGCTGGTAGGGTCAATGAGTGAATTTTTCTTTCTGTTACTGTTCTGATGCTAGAGCCTAGGTTAGTGGCATAGAGTAAGTTCTCAATAAGTTTTTTTTTTTTAAAGATTTTATTTATTTATTTGACAGAGAGAGATCACAAGGAGAGAGAGAGAGAGAGAGAGAGAGAGGAGGAAGCAGGCTCCCTGCTCAGCAGAGAGCCCGATGCGGACTCAATCCCAGGACCCTGAGATCATGACCTGAGCCAAAGGCAGAGGCTTAACCCACTGAGCCACCCAGGCGTCCCTCAATAATTTTTTGTTGACTAGATAAATATATGCTAGGCTACTTGCTATGTTGCTGGACTACCTTGTTCCACATATGGTGGAGAACTCATAAAATTAAAATACATTTTGGCTGTTTTTCTTTCAATCAAAAGGACATTTCAAAACTATACATATTTATACATAATACAATAAGCAAAACATGACTGAGAATGAGAGCATGACTTTTCCTCCTTTGGCTCAATCACATTTGTGAGAAGGCTAGCTATTCTCTCCATGATGGTGTAACCTGTACGTCTACAAAACCTTAGTTGAATTTACTTAAATTCCAGGCTTAATGGTTAAAATGAATAAATATTTCAACTAGTTTTGGGGTTTTGCTGACCCAATTCTATCAAGAGGTGCCTTTCAAACTTTAGGGTCCAGGTCAGGAGGGATGGGGTCTGCCTTTTTTCATATGCGCCATGGGTGTTTCTGATGCCAGTGATCATCAGAACACATTTAAAGAGTGCTACTCTATACTGTGTAGCAAATATTTCACCTGCCTACCTAGAGTTGTTTTTAGCTCTTCTTTTCAAATTAGAAGAGATAGAATCAGTGTAAAGAAACACAGGAATAATTTTCACACTTAAAAACAAGTACAGAATGACTTCCTAGTTCTCCAGAATAGAAGGTTGTTATGTTTATGAAAAGATTTTGGTAATATCTGTACATTAAAGCATAGAAAGTATTAGATGTATTCCTTGAAAGGTGTGTGTAGACTGAAAATTTTAGAAATTATCTATTTCAAAAATTTTAGGAGATTTTGCTGTAGAAACCATTCAATGCATATTTTGTCTACAAATAAATTCCCACCATCCTACATATCCCACATTTTATCTGTTTTTGAAATTTTGAGGTTTGATTCACTATTATTGTTAGCAGTAGTAGTTGTAGTAATAGTAGTAGTATATCTTTACTCAAAGTAAGTGTAATGATACTGGTTATAGTAGAAGACAAGCCATTTGTCAGTGTTCCATTAAAGTGCAATGCATAGCAATAAACTTTTTGTTTTTAATGCTTTAGAATTACCTTATAATATAAAGTGATTATCAGTTTTTGAAATAAACTATGATCTAGAAAGGAGACCTGTGAAGAATGAAGTGGCCAAGGGCCCCTACAGGCAGTAGAAACAGCTGGCATCTCTACTTCTTGCTTGACACAAAACCCCAATGCACAGGGAGTAATTCTTCTCTATCCTTCTAGGATACAAGATTGGAACTCAACATTTGAGAAGAGGGACAGATATTAATGGTGGTATATATAAGGAGATTAGTTCCAAGTGGAGCCAAAAGTTTTCTTCTGTTTCTTTTCCTGGCTTACTTACTTTCTCTCTCTTTCTTTCTTTCTTTCTCTCCTTCTCTTCCCTTCCCTTCTCTTCTTTTCTTTCTTTCTTTCTTTCTTTCTTTCTTTCTTTCTTTCTTTCTTTCTTTCTTTCTTTCTTTTCTCTTTGGTTTTATTTTTATTTTTTTAAGTGAAACCAAAGGTTTCAAAGTATATTCTGGTGCGAGATAGAGCAAAGAGAAAGAGTAGAAAACCAATACATATTTAATGCCTTCCTAACAGATTCAGTTCTAGAAATTGTAAGGACGTACTTAATTCTCACTATAATCTTGGGAAGATATCACAGATATTCATACACACACACACACACACACACACACACACACACACACAATCTCCACACTTTAAATATGAGATGACCGAGACTAAGGCTCAGAGAAGCAAAAGCAGGTCCAGGTCATACAGCTGTTGTTGGAATATGATATACATCTGACAGAATCCAAAGTTTGATGCTATTTCTGTGACATCCATTGCAAGTTGTGGGTAAGTCTTATCATGAAAGGGTTTGGCCCATGTGCTTCAAGGTCAGCCCGTATTGTGTTAATTGCTGTAGTAGTGATCTCTGTTAACACAAAATGAGTAATAATGATTTCGGCTAAGAGGCAGTATCACATTTTTAGGCAGTTTAGAAATTTGAATGGGTGACATTTGTCACATTAAAAGACTTTATTAGGAGTGAAGAGGTGCTAATAACAGTTTTTGAGACTTGAAACCATTCTGTAGAAGACAGGGAAGAAATTCACAAGGATACATAAATGCCATCTATTAACAGTAACCATAAAAATGTAGAGTTCAAAGACTTTATCTATTTATAATTATTAATGGCTCCCAAACTATGTACCTGGAACACTTATCTTTGTAGAAAAGTTAAAAACAGAACCCATTTTTCAAGAAAATATGAACTGATAATGAAATGTGGTGATTTCCAGATAGTATTAGAGCCTCCAGTGCAAATCTCCAAATTCCAGAGTTTCAAGAGTGTTATGTCAAAATCTCACATAAATAGGTTTTTCTGTGTTTCTGCTAATGTCATTGTCCATATTCTTCCTGCAAGTTCAAAAAGAGAGATATATTCTATAGAAATTGTGACTCATTTGTGAACTTCCTGCTTGGAATGAGATAAACTCTGAACCTGATGTAAGATAATGGTTAAAGTATAGCTTAATCAGTTGTTATTGATTAGATTAAAATGGGAGATGCTAGGACCTGGACTAGATGTACCCATTGGGGTAATTCAGGATCTGAAGCTCAGGAGCGAGGGAGGGGAGGATGTCTGAAGTGGCAGAGAAAATCTGCCACCTGGATGCCACTTGGACATAGTATTTTGGATAAGGGGTGACTACTAAACCATCTGCTAGTCTACCTCTGGATGTCAGTTGAGGAGGTGGAGAACTGCTGGGAGCAAAGAGGATTGAGAACTGAAGTGAGCAGGAAGCTGCTTTTTGCTGATAGGACCTTGGTTACTTGGTGAGGGACTAGGGAGTAGGGAAGGCTCTAAACATCCTAGAATGTTCCCCAGAGGGAGTGGGAGTGGTATATTAGACAAGTTAACAGGAAGTGACCTAGTTACCTGTGCTAGGATTCAAGATCAGGACTGAGTCCCTAAAACAGGTTAAAAAAAAAAAAAAAGCCTGATTGTTCTGCTGGCATCCAAAGCCATTTGCAGGCAGGACTTGAGGCTGAGTCCCAGGTTGCTGGGATACCCTGATCCAAATAGAATTATTTCTCATGGTTAAGCTATTAGCTTGGATTACCTCCTTAGACTACAAGACCAGCTAGAACTAAGTGCATTAATGGACTTTTTTTTTATTATGTCTTATTTCAACTTATAGCATGCCGCTACTTCTCCTTTTAAAGGAAAGCATGTTGTAGAATCTTGTCAATTACTTCATTCATCAAACTTGGTTCATACCGGCTCTTAGCTAATCCCCAAAATAAAAGAAGTCTTCAGAGGATAAAGTGCCTACCATTCAGCAGGTTTGAACAACTGTGTTGTGACTCTGTAGGCAATCCCAAAGGGTCCTAAAAATATATTGAGCAACATCATTTTATTTAGAATAAATGTATTGTTCCCTACTCCTTTCAACAATCCTCACTGTCCTAACTTATCCCTCTCTTTTTCCCCAGTTAAAGAATAGTTACTACTTTAAAAAGGAGAGTGCTTATTTTGAAGTATGAAATTTGATGTTTATGTGGACATATTTTTAAAATGTATTATTGACACACACAAGCACATACATATTTTCTTAAGAGCCCTATAAGGTAGGTAGCTTGATAATAGATAACATTTATTGAGTCCTTTGTTGTGTGCCAGACACAATTCTGAATATTTTACACTGTAGTCATATAATCCTCAAAATAACCCTATTACCTGGGTGCTATTATCTCCACTTTATAAATGAGAAGCAGAAACAGGGTGACTTAATTAAGGGGAGGAAAAAAAATTTAAGTGGCAGAACCAGGATGTAGAATTAGGTGTTTTTCTTCCAGATTCTCTGTGCTTACCTACTGCCAGCCTAGTTTAGGATTTTGGAAATTAAATGTTGATATTCAACCGTATATGATGGAGACCTGAGGTGGCAAAATGTTGATTTACTTGACAGCACTGAACGGTCAGCAGACCTATAATTACAAACTATTCTCTGAAATCATAGGCTAGCATTCAAGCTATCAGATCATTCTCCTATTTCACGTAATATTATTATAGGCAACATGATTATCCAGGTGTCATTTCTGTGTAACTTGTGATAAAAGAGATTGTTGACTGCATGTAACAGTGGCGACAATAAATGGCAGATTGAATATGATCCTTTTTCTCAGAGATGTAGGTTAAGCTTCCTCTTTTTTTAATGCCTTTTTTGAAGCTTAGTGTTGTGTTGTGGAAAGCCCATGGTTTTAGTCATCTCTTTCTATTCTTTAGTGATTTTAGTGAAAGATACACACACTCTCATGGACAGCCACACACACAGAAAATATGAATTCACTGAATGCTTGACATGGCATTTACTTTCTGAGGGAAACCAATAGGATATTCCCAAGTTGGTCAACATTCCTTTTGCATTTCCTAGACACATAAAGCAATTTTAATATTGTTAAAAGTTAACTATCACATATATTTAATCTTTATAAAACATCAATGAGATAGACCATGACCAACCTCCTCAAGTCTCTTACCTTAAGTAATTAGCATAGTTATATAGATGGTAAAACCAGCAAGTGATGGGGTCAGGTATCAACCCAGGACTTCTGTATCCTACTCTGGTACCCTGCACAACAACGCAATCTTAGCTACTTGCACACATTTGTGCTTCTTTCTCCTGGACATAGAGCATCTAGTCTGTAAAAACTTCTGGGGGCTATGTCGAGGCATTTCTCCACTGGTTCCTAAAGTTAGTTGTTCTCAGATTTTAGAATGCATAAAAATTACCAGGAAGTACTTGGTTAAAAATATAAGTTACTTGGTCCAATCTCCAGTTGGTTCCAATGCAGGATGACCCATGAATCACATTAAGAAATGCTTAATGGCTAATAGTTAATAGATCCTAAATGCTCTTCTGCTTTCATTCTTTCTTGAGTGATTTCATTTGCTCCTTTGGCTTGAGTTCCCATCTGTGTGCTGATGGGTTTTTTTTTCTTTTTAAGATTTTATTTATTTATTTGACACAGAGGGAGACATCACAAGTAGGCAGAGAGGCAGACAGAGAGAAAGGGGCAAACAGGCTCCCTGCTGAGCAGAAAGCCCAACGCGGGACTTGATCCCAGTACCCTGAGGTCGTGACCTGAGCCAAAGGCAGAGGCTTTGAGCCACCCAGAACCATCAGCACAGGGGTGCCACTGAGCCACCCAGGCACCCCTGTGCTGATGGTTCTAAATCAGTGTCTGTGGACCAACTCTCCCAGCCTATATACATTTATATGCATTTATTCTTTCTATCATTAATTCACCCACTAGTGAACTCATTCTTTAGCAAATATTGAATTTCCTGGCTGGGCACTGGGATAAAGTGGTGACAAATCTTATCTGGTCTTTGCTAAGTGGGTGAGATGAATTTAAATTAAAAAAATTACACAAATATATCATTTTGTGAAGAGAGCATATTCTACTTTGGAAGTTAGAGAAGACTTCCTATAGTAAATGATATTTGATCTGAGATCTGAAGACTAAAAATGCTGAACTAAGCTAAGAGGAAGGAAAAAGAGCATTCCAGGCAGGAGAAATCTCATGAACCAGCGTCCTAAGGCCAAAAATGGCTTGACATATTTGAGGAACCTAAAGAAAGCCAGGTGTGACTGACATACCTCAAGCAAGGCAAACAGTGGGGTGACAGAAATCTGGTATAGTATTCAGAGGCCAGATTTTTCTGAGCCTTGTGCATTACTTGGGTATTTTTTTTTTCTCTTAGTAATCATGGAAATTCATGAAAAGGATTACTATAATGAGTTGTAGGACTTCCGTCAAAGAGTATATCTCTCAAGCCTCATGCCTAGCACTGAATTCTTTTCTTCCTCTGTCTCCTAATCCTGCTTCTCCTCCTGGATTTCCTGTCTCAATGATACCATGGTCCTCTTGTTTGCTCAAGGCTCCTTCTTTGTCACACTGTAGTAGACATTTGCTTCTTTTCCAGGCACCCATAATCTGAATTCCTTTCTTATTGGTGTCCTGGGTGTGTGAGCCCTTGGTCGGTAAAGAGTACCCTGTATCTTAGTGGAGAAGCTGAAGGGAGCTGGAACTTCCTTCTCCCCATGCCTGGCACCCTTGGCTTGAGCACATGACTCAGAACTGGCTGATGGGAAGCTTCTGCCAAGTACTTTGAATTTGATTCCATCATTTCACAAGCCCTGATATTTTTGCCACATAATTATTTCTCAAATACAGTTCTTTTGGTCTCCATTATCTCCACCCTCATCTAGCAACTGCCATCTCTTGTGTGGACTATATTAGAGCTTCCTAACTAGTCTTCCCATCTCTTTGTCCTGTTACTCCTGCCCCTTCTTCTAAAATGTCCTCTCTCTGCATCCAGAGACACATACAAATCTACAAAACTACAAAAAAGAAATCATCGTAGTTGCTTTTAGGATGAAGTCCAAACAATCAGTGAACCCATTGTGTTGAAGACGCCTGTTTGCTTATTGTCCCCCTAACACGAGGACATAAGCTTACAGGAAGCAGGGGCTGTGCCATGTACCCTGGCATCTCTTAGGGCGCCCACTGTGACCAGCCTTGAGACAGTGGGACATTGTGGTTAGGAGCATGGGCTCTGGAGTCAGCCTACAATTGTGCAGTCTCAGGCATGTTGTTTCATCTCTCCGTGACTCACTTTCCTCACTGAGAACATAAAGAGATCATAAGAATATCTCCGTGTGATAATAAAACAAAAATAAGATGGAATTTCAGCTGAACCAGTAGGTAATCAGTAGGGAGCCAAGCTACCTAAGAAGCATAAAGACTTCTTCCTCCGATCTTAAATAATTTCTGAGAAACATGAGCCAGAAGCCAAATGCTACAGTTACCTTCTTATGTATTTTTTAACTGAGCTAAAGTACCATCCAGAATGCATTTTGGGAAGTGGTCAATTATGTGATTATTTTTGTGGTTGGAATCCTTGAAAGACTCTGGGCATAAACTGCTCCGTGCAGTATTAATAGCTAGTTATTGATGTTTTCATGAAACACAAAAAAATGTAACTGCCTGAACTCCCTGGCTTGTTAACTGCTTTGCCTTGGGGCAGCTTCAACACACAGAAGCGAGTAAGTCCATCAACATTTATTGAGAGCTTAGAAGTGTGATGAGCTCAAGATTAGGACGCCAGGAAGAGAGAAAACACAAGATGCAAAGACAGATTCTTTCCTCAATGAGGTTACAGTCTCATTCCGGTCAATTCAAAATTATTTTTTAAGCTAGCTGTTGTGAGAAACGTGATGGCTTATGATCGAATATTATTATCCCATAGTTTATTTGGAAAGTACTGATTAGCATGTACCTGAATGTATACCGTGCTGGGCATCATAGAAGAGTAGACACAGAAAAGGTAATGTATAATGAAATGACTAAGGACAATTACTTCTTAATTAGTAATTATTATCTAATTCATAGCTATTAGTTATTACTACTAAGCTTAGAAGAAAGGAGTCTTAACATTAAAAATTATAACTGACATTTATTCAACCCAAAGTGTATGTTAGAGGTAAGCACTTTGGGTGCACTTCTTCAACCGAAGTCTCCACACATGCTTGAGAGGTACAGAAGATGTCTCTGGAACTCTGAGTCTCCCTCCCAATCCTTCCTCTGATTTCAGCCATGGCTGTGGTGGACTACCCTGTGGAAGCTCAGCCTCCTCTTCCACTGTTAACCTCCCACCTCAGCAGTTGCATTCATTCTTTCTGATTTCTGCCTCGAGGTCTCCCTGACATTCAGGGATTCCCTCAGCAACCCTCAACAAAGGTGTTCAGTGGTTATTAGGTAAAGGTTGCAGACTTCCACTCTGTAGGAGACCACGCCTCTGGAGGTCCTGACTGAGTCAAGCCCCTCTTGTCTGCAATGGCAGCCTCAGGAATGCACCCTCCTCCTCGGGCGTCATTCTCCCTGTTCCGCATTCCTGCTTCCAGAGCACCTCCCAAAGAAACTTCCTATCCTCATGTCTTTGCCTCAGCCTCTGCTGGGGGAGCCCAAGCCAAGACCCGATGTCAAGACTATTTATATCTTCGTTTTATCAATGGGATGACAGAGCTTTGGCCCATTGGGCTGAGTGTCCCTTACCTAGCTGACTCACCTTAAGGGGAACCAGGGTTTGAATACCTGCTCTTCAATACTACCCAACCTCTTGTGAACAATATAAAGGTCTTTGTGAAAAAGGCCTAACTAATCACAATAAGAATGCCTAGGTTTGAGGGGCCTTAAAAATGGTTTCAGGGCAGTGAAGTGAATTGGGTTAGAAATTTTCATTAGTGACAATACTAAGTGAGCAAAAACACTTTTGAGTCATTGAAAAACATCAGGGCAAAACTGTGTAGAAATCAACAGTGCTTCCATCAACCACTTCCCCCCCTGGCTCCCCGCCTTCCCGCCCCAGTCTCCTGGGCTGGCAGTGCTGTGTCTTCTGATGATTAAGTGTCCTGTGGCCACCTGCTCTCTGTTTCATCCTCTCCTGCCCTTCTCAACATTCCTTTGTACGGTGACTCTGATATTTATTGTTATTGATTTTCAGTTAATAAGCTACATCTCCTGGGAGTGGCTGCATTTTTATGCCTTTTCTGTTACCCAGTGGCGGGTTTTTCTGCTATGAAGGCATTTTAGGCAGTGGCAAACAGTTTTTGGATAGCAGAGCTTGTCCAGATTTCCTGAAATCACACTGTTTTAGCAACTGAGCACACATAAGGCTGGGCTTGAGTGAAACCATCCTTGAACGATTTGAAGGCTCTACATTTGAGGTGGAAGGACTGACAAAGGGAAAGAAACAGCATTCTTTCTGGCCACTTCCTCGGGAGGGGCACAAGTGTGTGCATTTACCTGTGTGAATGTGCATGAGTGTGTAATGATCTAACTGCATAGGTCTCTGGGCAAATGGTGTTCATTGATGCCTTTTATAGGCAATAAGGGTCAAATACAGCAAAGTTCTGTTCTGGCTGCATAAAATTAACCATGTCACAGGCAAATGTTCTCTGCCTCCCCTGGTCACATTTTTAAAAAAATTTTAAACAAAACTAATTGTATATTATTCATGAACTTTGTCCTAAATTTGCCTGTTGCAACACTATTACATGGGTGCTTGATCCTCATGACCTGCTGTTTGGGTAACTAATTTTCTGCCCACAACCTAAGCAAATTAATGAAGTATTAATTAGAAGGACTTCCTTTTCTTATGGAAAAGACTCTCTATGTCTTAAAGCCCGAGGAAAAGTTACATCAAATTTATGGTTCAGGGTCGGATGATTGCTTTGTCCTGAGTAGTATTATTGAGTTATGAATGTATTTATTTCTATAATTTGATTCTCTTGGTGGCTTTGATTTCTCTGGCCTTGTTCAATGTGAGTATAAACGATTTAGAAAGAAAAGTAATTTGTGGGGAAAGGGGCCATTTCCATGTCAGGGTAAACCAAATCACATTGATAAGAAAACAGTTTGATTACAAGACTGAATAAACATGAGGAATGCTTGGACAAGCCTAGAAGAGGACTCTTGGGAGAAACTCTGTCCATCCTGTTGTCCTCCCCCATTGCACTGGGGGCTGATGACTCAGGTGTGAAGCATAAATAACTTTTAGAGAACTATTTGTCATATTCCCTGTGGCACAAGGTATGGGATGTTTTGGCAACTCAGACTCACTCTTTCCAAGTTCAGCAGCAGAAGATAAAGGAAGGCATGTGGATTTAATGTGACATTTCTTAGACTCCTGGGTTTCTAGGCTATCAGAAAACTTTTAAATCATTTAGGCCAATTCTATCATTTAACAGTTAAGAGAAATGAGGGTCTAGAATCAAGTGGGTTTGGTCTTTTGTTTGTTTGTCTTTTGGTCTCAGATCGTGCAGTAATTGTGCCCAAGAACCGGGTCTCCTCATATGGTCGATTATAAAGCTACACACTGAATTGCAATAGAAGGATGCCACTAGTCAAACAGCTGTCCCTCAGTAATAGCATAGATGCTATGAATGACTGATTGCCTCAGAGCCCACTACTTAATTTCTAGAAATACAAATGCAAAAATGCTCAATGCACATCTGTTTCCCAATATTAGAATGAAAATCTGGAGATACAAAAAAATAAAAGTCAAAGGAAATGTTAAAATATTTTTGAATGAGGTTAGAGAAACATTGTTACTTTTGATATATCTTCATTTCTAATTTTCTCTATTAGGTGAGAAGAATGATTCTTATGATCACCGTTCTAACTTCATGTCATTGTCACTGAATTTTGGGGCTGGAATGGCTAGACTGGGTCTTCAAGAGTTTGAGTACAGTTGTTCCCAAGCCCAGTTGTGTGCTAACATGATCTGGGCATATTTTACATACAAAGTTTCCAGGCTCTCACTCCTGAGGATTCTGATTTATGGGTCTGGAGAAGGACATGGGCATTTTTATTGGCACTAGGATTCCCTAAGTTTCCAAAGACCAGCCAGCTTAGAAAACTAATCCAATCCCCTTGTTTCACAGATGAGAAAACTTAAAACCCAGATATTACATGCCTGGGTCTTTTGGGCAGGGGGGATGGCAAATCAGCACATTGAGTGATGGGAAGGGAGCCAGCATCTTTAGGAAGTTGATCCAAACTTCGACTTCATGAAAGCTCTCAAACTGCCCTGCTTCAACACATGTAACCAATATGTCCTTTTACTATTTCTTTTTGTGAGCTAGAAAAAGCATCTAACAGGAATGAGCTCTCTAGTAAAATCCCCCATTTTATACAGTGCAGTGTTATCATGGAGCCATTGAATTAGTTCCGCTCCATGGGGAGAGTGAGAGGGAGCAGGGAGAGAAATTTAAATAGTGCCAGTAATGCTTTTTGCCAATTCATTCAAAGAGCTTTTGCCCCTGGGTGGATGTCTCTGGCTTGCTCTCTGCCCTAGGAGGCTGACCTATGTCTACTACATCCAGTCTCCTTTGCCAGCAGACTTCTGGTCAGGTTTGCAGGAGGTCAGTGTATCTCTTCTCACTTTCTCCTTCGGAGCCTTAGCTCTGGCTCCCCATGTCTCTCTGGTTCAAGGCTGTGTCTGCCACCACAGCACCTCCCCCCCCTCGCTGCCCCCCCCGCCCCCCCAAGCACGGAGCACACTGTTTCCTCCCCTTTGTCCTTAATTAAGCCCCCGACACAGTGACCATTTCCCACAATATCTAGACTCTAGGACCTTACTCTCCCCTTTATGTTCCCATAACCCAGCTCTCATTCTGTAATTGGTCCTTTTCTTCTTCGTTTGAACCACTGGCATTAATTTTGTTTCCTGCAGGCACTTAGATTAATACAAGAGGGGGACAGAATTATTTAGTCATCCTAAAGTTCCTGTATACTGCCAGTATCTCCTTGAACCAAAAATGATTTATCTTTAAGAAAACAATGATGTGAAATTCTCCTTTGCACTACTACTTGATTTGCATTGCGCATTACATTTTATTGTTTTGAATACATACTTTAAAAAGATTTTATTTATTTGGGAGAGAGAGAGAGAAAGTGAGCAGGAGCTGGGGCCAGGAAAGACAAAGGGAGAGGGAGAAGCAGACTCCTCGCTGAGCAGAGAGGCTGACATGGGGCTTGATCCAAGGACCCTGGGATCAGGACCTAAGCAGAAGGCAGATGCTTTACTGACTGAGCCACACAGAGCCTCTTGAATGCACAAATTTACTGACACAAAAGTATATATACTATACTCCGTGAACTCTTTAAGATATTTTCAAAGGTGATCTGACTGCAGAGTCTTGCCTTCTTAGACACTGACTCCAAAACCTACTTCCATGATTGAGTGCAATTTCACTGTACATATCGTAACAAAATTTAAAAGTGGGAGGGAGATCATAGAGTGAGAGAACAAAGTAGAAAAAAATTCAACTGATCTAAGTCCACAACCTACACTTCACTGCGTTCTAGAAGTCTATAACAAACCCTTCAAAGTACCCCACAGAAGAGTATAAATTGGTACAACCACTTTCAAGGACAATTTGGCAATATCTACCAACGTTTTAAATAGATGTATACTTTCTTCCATTGTTTTTTCCTTTTATGAATGATGTTTCGAATATACACATGTAAGACTTTGTCTCCACATTGTTCTGTGTAACATAGTATACAGCGTAAACATCCACCATCATATGTAACTTAGTGTATAACTTAAACATTCAGTGTTATATGAAACACAGTATATAGGTTAAAGATGCGTCCAAGGAGACTTGTTAAAAATGTATAATGTATTCAGACAATGGATTGGTCTTCTCATCTTGTAAAGAATGAGAAATATCTAGATGCTTGAGATATATTAAGGTGAAAAACTCCAAGAGGCAGATAGCATGTTATGTCATCGTTTGTGAAATATATCCCTTTTTTCTTTTTTTTAAAATCATAAACATATATTATTTGTATAATAAAATAAACGGTATGCCATGGTGATGACAGTGAGAACATAGAGACACTTACTGCTCATTGACTGACTTCATAGGAACTTATTACCTCCAATTAAGAGATACCTCTATGTGGGAGCCCCCTTCAAGTCCCACCCCCTTATTCCAAACACTTTACATCTATAACCCATTGCTGAGTGTACACCCTTTGTCACTAGGGAGGGGACTCAAGCTCTGACTTCATTTACAGAGAAATTCCTGTGTGTCCTGTCACTTGGGAATGTGGAAGCTCATTTTTGCAGGTAATGGGAAAGTTTTCATCTTCCAAAATGTCAGCAACACAAAGGAGAGCTTAGTAGAGTGTTATGCCAGGAAGTGGGGAGAGTTCAGGAAAACAGGACAAGGCTCCAAAAGCCAGAGCAACTCACAGAGAGGTTTCACACAGAGAAAAGGTATTAAACAGAGCAGGGTTTACATTTTTAGATGAATCCATTGGCTGCCAGAAAGAGACTGAAAAGATAAATAGATGGTCATAAATTCCTCTATCTTAAAAGGCAGTTTGGGTAGTAATACTTCAGCGATTTTGTAGGCTGGCCATCTGGGACTTGAGGTTGTGAAGAATTATTGCCATGTTAGGGGCTATGCAAGCCAAGTTGAGAGGTTTGTCTCCAGACCACAACCCCTTTCCTTTCCAGGGACACATGTCTCTACTTACCTTATTCAGTCTCTTACTCATTCCCGAAGAAACTTTAAACCCTAATGATTTGTCTCTAAAAGCTAAGTGAGTAGCATTAGAACATTTACAGGGGAAGTCACAGGAACGTCTTGTGTAAATTGGACAGCTATCCTACATCCAAAGACAGTCCAAGTTAATTTCTAATGTTAGAAGTCAGGTTAGTGGTTACTCTATCAAATAGACAATCTGCTACTATATTTCAAATGTATATAGATGCTAGCATAATTAATAAATAATAAACTCATTTCAATGTATACTTGAATTAAAAGTTGTTATTGGTACAATCAATTGATGTTTTAATAGCAAAATAACTAGTGACATTTTCTGATTGTTTACCCATTGGCAAGCATTGTCATTATCCTTTTGGATGTGTGTGTGTGTGTGTGTGTGTATAATATATGTATTATATAAAAATAATAAATATATGTATTTATTTTTTTGCACAATGATCAAATGAGAATACAATTGTTACCTTCATTTTATAGCTGAGGAATGCAGGGAATAAGGAGTTTAAACTACTTGCCTAGAGCATATTATGAAGACAGAGTAGAATACCTTGATCTTTTTGACTATAAAACACTTTTATCCACTTCACTGCAGTGTCTAAAGGTACAACTACTATTGAAAGGGAAACCTGAAAAATTATGGGAATGCTAAGGAGAGCCACCAGTACTCAAAATAGCTGGAAAAGGTGATGTTAAACTTGAGCCAGCAATTTCTCTTTCAAGAAGCATTCCAGGCTTAGGATGCTTTTAAATGGAAAGCACAGAGAGTAGTAGGACAGGTCTCTGCTGAATGCTAGCTCCTTTGGTTAGCCCAAGCAATATAAAATACATTACATTTAGTCTTCACATTGGGCTCAACTTTTTGGCAGTTCTGCCTTTCATGGGGGCAGAGTGGTCTGCTTCTGGTGACGTAAGTAAAGTAAGGGCAGAAAGTTCATTAGCTTAGTGATTCTCTTTACTGTACCCAGGATCCTGAGTCATTGGAGTTTTTCTAAGTTTGTGTGATCATAGGAGTTCAGAGGTAAAAGAACTTTGGAAGTTCTTCACTTCGTTCTGGTCTTCTAACACCTCACATCACCACTTGCAAAAGTATTTTTAGGGAGTACAACCAGCAATTCGTTTCACTGGTGGGTTTTTGTGTGTCCTATTCTTTCCCAAAAAAACTCATATACATTTATTGTATAAAATGTGACAAATGCAAGAGAATCTCTATTTTTTTTACCAAAAAAAAAAAAAAAGGGAGGTATAAAAGTGAGTCTGTTTCGTGTGTGCGTGCGTGTGTGTGTGTGTGTGTGTGTCTCGGGCTGTCTGAGGATAACTTTTGAGCAAGAAAATTCTATTTACATGTATTTTTAAAAAACTAATATTCAATTTATTAGTTAAAATTTTTAAAAAAAATTTCTTGTGTTTTTGTGTTCAACCTGTATATCTTATTCTATTTATAGATGTAGTAAAATTTTAAAAATCACTTGTTAAAATCAAGGAGGTTTTGAATTAATGTTATCTTCCATTTACATATAAGATTATATCATTGTAAATGTTTAAAATTTCATTTATACATTAAAATAATTAGCTTTCTCTTTGAGCATTTTAATTGACTGATAAACAGAACCTTCCCAAGTGATTAAGTAGTTCTTTAAAAGAATTAAGTTAAACTCATAAATAAGGTGAATATTAAGTTCTTTTATACATCCCAACAATATTTAGAAACTTAACTAATTCTTGGAGCATCCGGATGGCTCAGTTGGTTAAGCATCTGATTCTTGGTTTCTGCTGAGGTCCTGATCTCAGGGTCCTGGGATGGAGTGCCTATTCTGGCTCTGAGCTCAGCAGGGAGTTTGCTTGTCCCTCTTCCTATGCTTCTCCCCTGGTCACACTCTCTTACTCTCTGTGTCTCTTTCTGAAGTAAACAAATAAACATCTTAAAAAAAAAAGGAAACTTAACTAAATTCGCTTTGGATAGCTAAGACCACAATTCCAAAATCGATTAATTATGTTTAAATTTAGAATCCTGAGGCTTATATGTTAGCTTAAAAAATGGCTTTAAATATTTCTAATAGTTTACTAAACACAGACTTTCCATTTTTACAAAAGCAATTTCCTAAACTTAACACATTTTTTTTCTAATTATGGATTTGATTTATCATCTCCATGCTAAATTCTAAACATTCCTGTTTAAGGCCAGTTGAGATTGCAAATCAGTGGGCAATTTGGGGTCTGGATGCAGTATTTGATTCTCCCTGTGTCCCTTACCTACACACTGACCTGCTTGTTATAGTTGCTATAACAACAGAGACACTGTATCCTTTAGAGGACATTGTCATTCCTGGGTTCAGACTATTGTTATATAATATTTCTATCTACCCCTTTTGAGCGCCTTATAATTTTCTTCATGGCTTGCTTCGGTTTCACACTTGCTTGATTCTCTTAATGCATTTACTGTTTTTCCATCTAGCCCAAAACACTTTTTCTTTGTATGCCATCGACTATTTCACACACATGTGTAATATGTTTGAAATCTCATTTAACTTTATTGCTCTTTTGTATTGTTGAAATTCTGTATTCTCTCCAATATTGTTCCTGACTGGCAAAGCCATAATGAGCTAGAATGGCATGGCAGTGGATACTGTATGTCCCTCCACAGATAATACACTGAAGTCAAGCTAATGACAGTAAGAAAGAAATAATCACCACCTAGGATCCCAAAGAGCGCATTACCTTCCAGGATTCCTCTGGATCAGGAATCCTAATGTTTCGATTAGGATCAGGATCCTAATGTTTCAGGGCTCAGTTCTCAGACTCTTTTTTTTCTTTCTTTCTTCCTTTCTTTCTTCCTTTCTTTCTTTCT
>PISX010009156.1:0-12861 GCA_004024625.1 Mellivora capensis | reverse complement strand
CTCTTTTATATCTGCAACTACAGACCTCTTTCCCAAACTCTAGACTGTTACGATCCTTCTGTTACTTGACTAGAATTTAACTAGAATTTAGTCTAGAATCTAACTACTTCTCACATAGCCATTGCCAGCCATCCTTCTCCCTACTGTGTGCCTCCATCATCTCTGCCCTGGGTTACTGCAGTGGCCTCCAAGCTGACCTCATTTCTTCTGCCTTTGGCCCTTACTAGGATGAGGCTCTTAATCTTAGAGTACATCATATCATCTTCTGCTAAAAACTCTGCATGGTCCCCTGTTTTACTCTGGGTCAGAGCCAGTACCGCTACAGTGACCCTGTGTCATCTTTCCCCAAACTCTTTCCCTGCTGCTGAGCACCTCTCGCTCTGTGTCAGCCACACTGGATTCCTCCTCTAGTTCATCGGTGGCACTCCTGCCTCAGGGTATGGTATGGGCTTGTCTTCTCACACCTAGAGACGAAGTGAATGCAATGAGTTTATTATTTTTTTAGTATTAATTTCTTTTCAGCGTAACAGAATTCATTGTTTATGCACCACACCCAGTGCTCCATGCCATGCGTGCCCTCCATAATAGCCACTACCTGGCTCCCCCAAACTCTCACTCCCCACCCCTTCAAAATCTTCAGATTGTTTTTATTTTAAAAGTGATGCCAGGTTAACACCATGTGGAAGAGAGGAAATGAGTCAGAAATGGGAAAGAAGCTGATAAGGGCTGTGCCACTGCCGGGGTCAAATGGATCCGCCCCCTCTGAATAACTTTAGAACCTCACTACTTAATGCATGGGCTATGAGCCAGCAGCACTGGCATCACCCAGGAGTTTGCTAAAATGAGGACATCAGACTCTACTCCAGACCTGCTGGTTCAGAACCTGCATTTGAGCAAGGACTCCTAATTGATGTCTGAGAAACAAGGCTCTAGAAACGGATGTAGAACATGCATCAGAGTTATCCCACTGAAGGGCAGGGAGTCTGGGGGTGTATGTTCCTCCTTGATTGTCAGTGGTCGAGTCATTGTCATTCATTTCCATATTGTCTCATGTACTGACGGAGCATGCTACGGAGGCTTTGTGCTAGCCTTGTTATAGCCTGAAAGGCTCTTCCTTCAGGGATTCATGTGGCTAACTGTTCCACTTCCTCTAAGTCTTTGCTCAAAGCTTACTCTCAGTGAGGGTTTCCTCTATTAATTTTGTGATCTGCATGCACCAACCTGGAATTCTCATTTTTCCATTGTTTTCTTCTTCCCTTTAAAAAATAATTCAAAAAAATTCAATTGTACTTATCCTTCTAATTCACTGTATCATCCATTTCCTTGCTATGTTCAGTGTTTGCTCTACTAGAAAGTTAGCATCCTCACAGTGGGAAGTTTTGTCTCTTTTGCTTGATTATTTGAGTAAATAAGTTTCTTTTTTTTTTTTTAAAGATTTTATTTATTTATTTGACAGAGATCACAAGTAGGCAGAGAGGCAGGCAGAGAGAGAGAGAAGGAAGCAGGCTCCCCGCTGAGCAGAGAGCCTGATGCGGGGCTCAATCCCAGGACCCTGGGATCATGACCTGAGCCGAAAGCAGAGGCTTTAACCCACTGAGCCACCCAGGTGCCCCTGACTAAATAAGTTTCTGTATTTTTAAGTATAAAGAAGATAGTAGTAGACATAAAATTTTATGTTTTGCATTTTGTTGGGCATTATAAATATTTCTCACATCATTAAAACCCTTAGTAAAATATCATTTTTATTGTCTGTCAAATACTACATTGCTTCTAGAAATGAAGAATATTCTAGAATAATTAAACACTCTTTTTTGTTGTTTCTTTTGTTGTTATTTGTGTTTTTTATTATGCTTTTATTTAAACAGTCTTATAATGTTTGGCATTAGGGTTGTTTCCTATTTTTTGGAGGGTGATTATAAATAATGCTGTCATGAGCTTCTCTGTGCATAAATCTGTTTCATTAGAAATCTTATTTCTTGGGGCATCTGGGTGGCTCAGTCATTAAGCATCTGCCTTTGGCTCAGGTGATGATCCTAGGGTTCTGGGATGGAGCCCCACATCGGGCTCCCTGCTCAGCGGGGAGCCTGCTTCTCCCTCACCCACTCCCCCTGCTTGTGCTCCCTCTTTTGCTGTGTCTCTCTGTCAAATAAATTAATAAAATCTTGAAAAAAAAATAGAATTTCTTTAGAACAGATTCTTAGAGGTCAGAATATTGAGACAAAGATTAAAAATAATTGTCAAGAGTTTTGATAAATACATATAAAATTTCTTAACCTGTAACCAGGAGGGAACATATACACATGAATCGCCATACCGTTTCCATCAACCTGAGGCAGCCTAGCATAGTGGTAGGAGCCCGTTTCTGGATATAAACTGGCTTGGCTTCAATGTCACTCATAAGCCAGTTCTCTGACTTACGAGTTGTGTGACTTTGGACGAGTTACTTATCTGTTCACTTTCTTCATTTGTAAAGTGGGAATGATGAAAACAATATTATTTACCAAATAGGATTTCTGTGAGGATGAAAGGACTTAGTAAAGCTAACATACTTAGATGAGTAGCTGGTACAGGATAATCACTATGTACCTGCTAGCTAGCATTATATCTTCCCCTTTGTAAATTGGGCAAGTGAATGAATGGTACTTTGCTTTTCTCTTATTGGTGTTTTGAACTTGCATCCTGAAGAAGGTAAAAATTTCTCTTTATACTTGGCGTTTATATTTTCTCTTTTGAGAATTTTATGTTCTACTGTTTTCTTACTGGTTTACATAGGAAAGATATCATTCTGCTATACTGGGGCAAATATTTTCCTAACTAAATGTTTGCTGTTCAGTTGTTTATGTTTGATATCTATAAATTGTATATGTTATATGGTAATATGTTAATATTTTCCTTTATCGTATCTTCATTTTTAAGTGTAGAAGATTTTCCTTATCAGAAATCAGAGAGATGATTGCCTACATTTTAGATTTTATTGGTACCATTATTGGTTTACTTTTTGATTCTTCTCCTAAAATGCTTTTCAGTGTTTTTTAGGGACTAAACTCTAACTTGACTTTTATTTCCAAATTAGTCTATTACTTCTTTCGAGTTAAAAATGGAGAAGAAATCAGCTGATTCTCTAATTCTGGCACCAGAAGCTGTGGAGACTTGCACTTTCATAGGAAGGCTCTTTTTCAACATTTTCATGAGTCCCTCCATGCTTTCCAGAGTTGCTGTGCACAATCTCCCACAACATTGCTAACTAGCAGGGGGATTAACTCTGACTTTCCCATAGTTGGAAGTTTTAACTTGAGGCCACATTCTGCAAGAGTCTGTGGAACAAGTGTTCTCCAGTGCACACAAAATGTCTGGCTTCCTATGAATAATTTGATGCCATCAGTCAAAGGAGGCTGTTGTTGGGCACAATTCTGGGTATTGGAATGTTTCTAGCACTTCATCCCTATTGAAGCTTGTCTGTCTAGGGAGTGTAGTGCTGTCATTGGTGAAGGGGATTATTTCGTAAGATTTATGGAGACTTTAATGTTTCAAAACCTGGTTCTATACTTTCCCATTTAGCATGACAGAGTTGGGGCTTGTCATCACAAGAAATCACTATACTACAGACTCAGGCTTTTAAACCCTAGATCTAAATAATTGCTAGAAAAATGTTTCTCATTTTCTAAAACTTTCACTATTGATAGAAAAAGTTGAATTAAAAAATATGTTGGAATTTATTGATAAATGATGACCTTATCATTGAAAATGCAGGTTTGTAGTGAAGCCTTAACCGTGATTTTTCACTGGTGACATATAAGGATGCTCATTTTGTTGGAGCCTCACCATCAGGTGTGCTGTCAAGCATAGTTTTTGCGAATCCACATGGACGGCTTATTTTATTGTCATTTATTTGCACTTCAATGTCATTTAAATTTTCATTTCTCTTATTGTGAATAAACATATGTAAACATAAGTTATTTGTATGTCTGTTTTTGTAAACTACCTATTCATAATTTTTGTCTTTTTTTTTCTATTGGCTTTTTCCTTCAATTTTTAAGAGTATTCCTTATGTTGACTTTTAATTCTTTAGCTGTGATATATGTTGTAAATATTTTCTCTCAGTTTTTTACTTTTCTTTATTTTGCTTATTGTGCTTTTTTATGTCAGGATTTCATACTTATTCACATTTATCAGTCTTTTACTGTCTGCGGATTTCAACCATGGTTAGAAAAAACCCAGGTTCTAAGAAATAGATTCATGTTTTCTTCTGGTAGTTTTATGATTTCATGCATTTCATTTATATTTTGGATCCATTTAGTGTTTATTTTGGTGTGTGGCATAAGGACGTAGTCCAATGTCATCATTTTTCAAATCACTAGTCAGTGTCCCAATACTAATTATTTAAGAGTGTGTATGTATTTTCTACTTAGTGGCTTGAGTTGACATCTTTATAGTATACTATACGAAATTTTTATATGTATTAGGACTCCCCACCCCCACTGTTTAGTCTATGTGCTGTTTCACAGTCTGTTAATCATAGAGGCTTTGGTTTATGTTTCAGTATTTGGAAAGGTTTGTTGCTGACCAAGTAGCTGTGTACTCCATGGTCACATTTTTGCTGGCTTTCTGTTCTATTTCTACATGTTTTGTTTTTCATAAGAACTTTAAAGCCAGCTTGTTGACTGATTGACAACAGATACTGAGAGATGATAAATGATATGTTAATGGTGGTGTGAGGTACTATCCAAAAAGAAGGGATGCTTTTCTGTTTGTTAAAGTCTATCTTAAATTTTGATATTTAACTGTTTACATGCTAAAGTTCACTTTATGGGTCATTTCCTTTCTTGTATTGTAAAGGTTATCTTCAACCACCCCTCCCTCCTTCCCTCCCTCCCTCCCTCCCTCCCTTCCTTCCTTCCTTCCCTCTTTCCTTCCTATTTGCTTTCACTTACCATCTAGGACAATGTCTTCAATATAATTGCTTATTCAATGTTGTAGTTATCCAGTGATAGAAACAGGATGCTCAGTGAAGTGGTTACTGCCTAAAGAAAAGGATACAGAAAATGAAATTTTGGAATCCATTTGATTCTTAAAACTCTCTCATGCTTAGGCTGGACTGTGCTTTAGAAATTTCTGACTGATTGGTACAAAAATGCAAATATGAACCCCACAGGAACATTGGACTTGAGTGTCACATTCTTTATTAAGCTTTCAGAAACACGTACGTTCCTGTCCACCTATGATTTGATGGCTCCCTTCTCTGCACCTCCACTTACCTAATAGATACTTCCCACAGAGTACCCACCCACTCTTTTACTCTTGTCAGTCACTTCCTCTTAAACTGTAAGCTCGTGGATGCCAATGACCATGACAGATTTGTTTCTGTATTTGCCTATCCCAGTGCTCGTCTTAGAACTGGACCTCTTACGTATTTAATTGTGTGATTTGGTGTAAAGTTTTGTGAATAGCTTTAAACATTATGAATCTAAGACTTTGTATTTTAAAAGTAATCATACTTTTGTAGAATCAAGAAGCTAAGTCATTAAACTGGATATTCAGCATCTATTCATTCTTTATAATTTAAATATGGATGAATGATCCAAATTTGACAGATTTTCTTTGCTCCTTATTAATGTTCCATTTACTCTGCCAGTTCTACAGTGTTCTAAGTAAAATATCTTCAATCATAAAGGCACATCACAATATCAATTATTTACTTCAAATATGTATTTTCCTTTTATATGCTGCCAACTACATGAAAGTCCAAATGAGATTTTCATGAAGATATTTATTTTTTGGTTTTTATTTTATCTTGCTGGATCTTGATGAATGCCAGCCATAAACTCAATTTACTTTTGCACGTTTGACTTTTATTTTCCTTTAATGCTCATGATATCTGCTGCCCAGTGATTTGGATCAACTATTGCAACATCTGAACCAACTGGCCTGTATTGTTTGATCAAAATCACTGGGTTGTTTTATTTATTTTCTTGCTTTATAATTATAGTCTATAGATAAACAGGAACTATTTTAGTAGTAGAACTTGGTTTTGCTATATGCTACATTACAAAAATCACTCTACCTACAAAGGCAAATTGACTTGGTTGAATTCATTAAAATAGGATATCATCTCATTAATCTATTATAACAAAATATCCATCCCTTGCCTCTAAGTTGCTTAGAACACGTCATTGGTAGTGTGTGAACAAAAGACAAAAAATCACATTTCTGTATATTTGGGTTTCCTCGAACACTAAATTGGCTTCTTAGGAGTTGGTCCTTACCAACTTGATTATATGTGTTGTCCTTTTTTCCCTGTCATTTCTCTAGTAAAGTTATACCAAACTAACCATTCAGTTATACTTTGGTAAGTGTTTACTTTGGGGAAATATATTTCTTAAGATTTTCTTTTTTATGTATGCTTCTTTTGATATGTACTGCTACAAAACACACAAGTAAGTACTGTTGTATTGATGACAGATTTATTTGGTGCTTCAAGCTGATCAACTGAGGTATTTCAGTCTGTAACCATGTCTAGACAAAATGCAAATGTGGGTATTTGATTTTTTTTTCTTACTGCCAGTAAACATTTGGAAAGTGCTAAACATACTTCTCTGAGTTAATTGTTTTATAGAATTAATTTTCAAGGCCGTTAAGACATCTTTGTATTAGGTGGTGGTTGATTTTTCAGGATGAACTTATTCCTACAAACATTGTATAAGGAAACATTGATAAAGTCAATCTAATAACAGGATGGAACAGAATTAAGGTGACACTAATAGAAACTGAAAGGATATGAAACAGAAATATTTGCTTTGCTTCCAGTAAGTACAATGTATAACGGACACCAAGGAATTTTAGGACAACTAAATGACAGAAGAGCTGAAATCCGCAGAATAACTGTAGGAGAGCTGTGGGTGCTCTCCTCCTCCCACCCCGGCCCTGGATGCCTTTCATCAGCTTCTGTGAACCTCTCTGTGATTTCTTTGGTTGAAGGAGCACACACGGTCCATCTGAGGACAAGCTAGAAATGTCAGGGAGTTCACGTCTTGGGAGCAGCCCTTAACTAACGACTGGAGGGAGTTGGCAAGTATATCCCCCTACTTCTGTGCACCGTAGTGGGACAACTCTGTGGTGTGCTCCATACCATAGCCTGGAGCTCCCAGCAGGAATGAAGCCCAGTTCCCTCTGGGGCAAGCTCTTCTGTGTTGGCTTTTTTCCTTTCCCTTTCTCACTGTCCCAACCCTCTGCCGCTGCTTTCTAGGACTGCCTCCCAAATAAACTGCTGGCACTTACAGCCTACTTCACGGTCTGATTTTGAGAGAACTCAATCCAAATTGGTGACTGATGACTGTGTTCCCCTGAATGCAGGTTGCTGGAAGAAAAATAATGTTCTACCAAGTACACTTTGGTTGTATAAATAGAGGATACACTTTCTTTTGCTTATTTAAGAACATAGCTTACGTTTATCCTAGACAAGAGGTTGGTTTTTTTTTCCCACTAATTGGACTACTGCCCAATTTCCCTTAATGGTATAGTTTTCTCTGGCAAAGCTGGGTTGAAGTGTAAAGACAAGCCTAAGGCCTCAAGGGAAGTATAGAGTCTTCTATGTCTAAGTCCAGATCTTGCAATCTTATCTCCCTTATTAGCAGAATGATACAGAAAGCCCCTTAGGTATGGATAAATGTGGAAAAAACAAGAGGAGCAAGATAGTGAAGAAAAGAGTATATGAGTGCCCCAACATGGGGACAAGAAAATGTAGAAGAATTTCATTCCACAAAACTTTTCATGCACAATGGCCTTGCTTAGTATAAATACAGCCCAAGTATGATTCTAGGATGTCTTGGAGGAGGAGGTATCAAGAAGAAAGGAAGAAGGGTGTGGAAAGTGAATGAGGCAGAGACCTTGTCATCCTTCCCTTCTACCACAGATGTCAGTGAAATCAGTGTCATGAATGTTTATAAATTAAAACATACACACACACACACACACACACACACACACACACACACACGTATGTATATTTCAGAATTTAGAGAACATTTATTTTTATTTTATAGTAACTTGATTCTTAGTTTATGTCAAGATGGGGAATGACTCACAATGACTCCATATAACTTTTAGCAGTTTCCATTCTTGTGCTATTCTCCTAACAACTTAGAGGTCCCATGATTCTAAAATAATACAGTTCTTCACTCCTAGCCCTCAACTCCCTTTTCTTTCTACTTTCCCTGAAGCTCAGTCTCCAGAGAAAGCAAAATGCCACTATTTCAAATGATTCATGCTCTTTCACACCTCTATGTTATAGAATATGCCCTTCCTCCTTTTGGACTATTCTTTCCCTCCCATGTGGAAGGGAAGTTTAGTTTAAGGTGGTGGTTCTTAACATGTCTTGGGACAGTCAGCATCACCAGGGAGCCTGTTAGAAATGCAAAATTTTGGCCCTACCCGAACATACTGAATTCGAGATCTGGCAATCTGTTTTCTGTTTTTTGTTTGTTTGTTTGTTTTCAAATCTGTGTTTTAACAAGCCCTTCAGGTGATTCTGGTCTACCATAAAATTTGAGAACTACTCTTATGATTATTGGCAACTACAGATATCGGGAACTGAGGGAGGTCCTGCTCTAGTTTGTTATAAGGTTAGACATCCCGGTTGTTTCACCCCAACCCCCTTTAAAAAAGACAAAATTATAACTATATATAAAAAAAAGCTCACTTGTCTTGATTCAGGAAGTTGGTGAGAAGGAGAGAAGGAATACACACAGACACACACAGATACACACACACATTTATTCCTATCAGGGAGAGGCATGGGGAATTGTGGTGGGGATGGTTTAAGAGAAAATATGAAGTTTTTGGTTTGCCCCTTTCTGGAAAAGAAAAGATGCCTTCCTATCCCAAAATATCTCCTCCACAGTGACTGAAATTTCACCAATTAGAGTTAATAAGAAAACGTTCCTGAGTAGGTTAAAGAGTATATGGGGAAATGATTAGTCATAAACTTAATGTGAATTAGATTAATTAGCTTTCATTCTAACCTGGCTGGGAGGCCTAAAGAAAATGAGAGTTTTGGTTTCAGGGAAAGGTAATTTCAAAACAAGACATACAAAAGGATGAGTAGGAAGTATGGGCCTTCATAAGGGAGAGGAGAGGTGATGGGAGAAGGATTTAAGCAGTTGTAGGCCTTGATGATTTTGCACAGGGCAACCAGGGGGAGGAGGGAGGTACTGAAGGTAAATGGCAGAGCGAATACTGTCTGTTGCTCACTTTTATTTTAGATTCCTCCTAGAAGCCGCTCTCAGTCAAGGCTAGGTGCTTTATTGTCTGTTCTTTGTTTTGCTTTTTTAAAACATCCCTACTTATTTTGCCATCACTCGTTTTCATTTCCCTGAATTCAGGAGATTGAAGTGTATGGAAGCAAACTCATATTTTTTCTGGCAGGAGCATAGATGAAAAAAACATCTAAGAGGAATCTCTCACGAATGAATTTTAGGTACCTAGTAAATGCTGTAAGAATCACTTGACCTTTACAAAATGACCACTCTTAGTATTAAGTATTTGGAAGAAAGTCCATGCTTCTGTTGAGTTCCACAGACTCTGTGTGTGTGTGTGTGTGTGTGTGTGTGTGTGTGTGTGTGTAGAAAAATGCTAATGGAATCCATCACAAATAACAGGAATACCAAGACACAGGGCAGCCTCTCTTTTCTATGTCACCAAGGAGGGGGGGTGTAGAAAAATAACTGTACTACAATCTGAAAATAAGGGATTTTATGGGGAGCAATGGGCAGTAGGAGTTTAATAGAAAGTACAGTCATTGTTGCCTTCCATAAATTTCTGAGATCCAGTCCAAAGCCAGGTGCAAAAGGAACTGGATGGAGAGGACCTGATGGCTCTTATGTCTAACTTCTTGCCATCTCCCTGCTTCAGTTTCCCTCTTTCCTTTAGATTCTTAAGATAAATGACTTTTTGTGTCTAATGTTTGGTGAAATTGCTCTCACAATAGTCTACAAAGGTGCGGGACAGAGAATTATTTAGGGATGCTCTCTCAAGGTCACAGGGCTATTTCATGGTGACACAGAGATCCATGGGTCCACAGTGTCGCCATAATTTCATTTCTGTTATTTCCATCTATAAGTAGACCTACCGGCTCTACGTAAATGTGGCCAATTTATTGCTAACAAGATTTTAAAGAAATGACCACAACCTTGAAGCTTCAATAAAATGTCTGTAGCTCATTTAAGGAGACCATGGTGAGTCTTCTCCTCTCTGTAGAGTGTAGGGAGCTGGCAAGTCCACACCTCAAATTTCCATTGTGCTCTGCCTAGTTAGGACCCACAGAGAATGGATTAGTATTGAGACTGCATAGTATCCTTCAATATGCAGGTAGGAACAGTGAAACAAATTCAGTGTGGCTGATTTCCCAAGAGATGATGCTAACATGAACCAGAAGCTCATTCAGAGGAATTAAATGGAAATCTTCCAAATACATATTTACTCACATCCTTCACTTCCCTCTCATTTTCTGGGCTTCTTGCTCCTCTGCACCCAGTCTATCAGCAGGACTGCAACCTAAAAATCTGGTTAGGAGTAGTTAAATAGGAACAACCAGAGGTACCGTTTAGTTTACCTTCAGGAAACAGGCTATCACCGAAGAGTCCCCATCTCTTTGCATGTGCTTGCCAGAACCCTAATGGGTTTTAAATTGCCATTGTAGACCATCACTGGGCTTAAAATCTTTCATTGAAGAAAGTCTTGTATTTAGTTCTCAAATTTGGAAAAGGGTGACAATGTTTGAGAAGTGAAATATACAAATCAATAAATTCATTCTGCAGGGATGTCTAGCTACCTAATACCACTTTTATTATAGAAAACATCCAGGGTTTGTGACTCATTCACTCCAATTTCATAGTACTTTTGGAATTCTGAGCTAATATTTAGGTCTCCAAGTTAGACGTGCAAGCCAGTGTCTTTCTCTGAGCTCTGGACTGACTGCAGTATGCGTGCCGATTGGTCTGTCTGTACAGGAGCTCACCTTCTAGCCTGGATCAGAGAGCTCAACACCAGGTCCAGGCAGGAAATCCATAGGGAGCTCTCCTCCCTGTGGGTGGCCTACCTAACAAGGAAACCAGCTCCAAGATATGTTCTCCAGCTCTCCCAAGTCCTCTGCTGTTTCTGCCTTTGATTTTTCAACAGTCTTGGCTTCCCTAGGTTCCCAACACCACTCTCTGTTTTGCCTTTTCTGCATTACATGATTTATGGCACCAACCCTCACTGTTCACCATTTCTCCACTGCTCCCTTTTAGATTTAAGACTGTTCTTCTGTAAGAAGGAGCCATGCTAGGCGGACTCAGAATGTTGGGTTTGAGGGAGCCCCCTGGTCCATGTCCAGGTAATGTTGGTAAACTGCTATAACAAATGGTGCCAGCATTTCAGTGGCTTTATGTAAAGGTTTTTTCCTTGTTCACATGACAGCCCAGTACAGATCGGAAGGCTGTCTTCCAAGTTGGACACAGGCATCTGGGCATTTTCTTTAGCATTTACCATCTTGGAGTCCTTTGCTTCCAATTAGTGAGAGAGAGTCAAGGGCTTTTAGGAGGAACTTTGAGGACCCCGTCCATTCATTGGTCAGAGCTAATCCCAAGGCTCCAATCTAATTGCAAATGAGATTAGGAAATGTGCTCTTCCTCTGGGCCTAGGAAAAAAAATCAATCAACGTCAACATCTCTCTTCCACACCTGTCACTGAATAATTTATTGACTTAGAAGTCATATTAAGCGATTGTAATACAAGGGAGGAAAAGCAAACACAATTTGAAATTAATTGTTTTCTCTTGAATGAGTAATTAACCATACCCACAAATTTTACTATTTGTATGAACACCCATGGTAAAATTCTGAGATGTGAATTTACTTATCTCTAATTATAGCTTACATGCTGCTTAAATCAGTCTCAAGCACAGAAAAAAAGGCTAAAAAAAACCAAACAAACCCTTAACCCAGTCAGCAAAATAGCGTTGGGAATAGTTTTTTACTTTTTTTTTTTTTTTTTTTTTTTTAGTTAGTGTCAATAAAATATACTCACAGGTCATCTAATTTAATAACAAAGTAGTTGTAGATTTATTAAGATTCTGTGTAAGGATTTCCTATCTCCTGTCTCCATGCACAATAGCCTAGTCCATAGCAGGTACTAGATAAAAGCTGATTTCTTTCCCTTCCTCTGACAACTTGATGAATCTGAGTTAGTCTTTTGTAATCTTTTTCTAGTAGTGTTGGGACTTAGTGTTTGTTTAGAACCAGCTCATCTTGTACCAAGTCTTCAAATATTTTTTCTAGGCTTGGGAGTTCCCGTTCAAAGGCAATGTTACCTGCACACTTACTAGGTTCAATAGCTACAGAGGGAGGTGCTGTGAGCCAAGGATCTCATTCAGCCTCCTGACTTCAGACCCACCCCAGAGCCCGCAGCAGAAACAGAGTACCACTGTACCGGATTTGAGATATGGAGGGTATGTCACTGTCTATACCTTCATTTCCAGGAAGTTAATGACCAAATCAACAGGTCATTTCTTTCCTCCAAGAAGTGGAAACCAGAAATGAGGCCAATGGGGATTATTTGAACACTCAAAATTAAGTAATGGAAAAAGAAGCCCTAGACCTGATAGGGTCAGAACATCTAATACTATCTAGCACACTAGTCCAGAAGGCAGAGCCTCTCCCATAGAAATATCTAAATTTAACCTCTGGAAGCTATGCATTAATGTTGAAGAGGAATATAGAACTTCACATTCAGTTGTTTTAAATCTAGAAGAATAGATTTTGCTATGCTAATTCAAAGTGTTACCATGCTCACTCCATTTAATGCTTGCTCCTTTTGGCAGTCTTTTTT
>PISX010009155.1:0-77443 GCA_004024625.1 Mellivora capensis | reverse complement strand
ATAAGTGACTCTTAATCTCACAAAACAAACTGAGGGTTGCTGGGGGGAGGGGGTCGGGAAAGGTGGGTGGGGTAATGGACATTGGGGAGGGTATGTGCTATGGTTAGTGCTGTGAAGTGTGTAAACCTGGCGATTCACAGACATGTACCCCTGGGGATAAAAATATGTTTATAAAAAATAAAAATTAAAAAAAAAAAGGCTTTAAATGAGTCAGATTGCTGCCATCCAATATGGAGAACCCTTTTGAGCAGAATTCGTACCAAGCCTTTCCTTGGCCTCCTGTGTGCCCCACCCATACATGGTCAACTTGAGTATGTGAGCTGACGCCCATCCAATCATCTGAGGTTGGAGTAGCAGAGTTAATTTTGTTCAGGACACATAACAACTTGGGGATCTGCTTTCTTTGGAAAAGTAAGGAGGGAAAAATCTACAAAAGCAAGCATTTTGAGGCCACTTGATTTGTCTAGTGTACATTTTCATGAGGAAGAGGGAGTAAGCAAATGCAGAGTAGCTATAAAATTTGGTGATACAGGCTCCTTTGTGAAACCAATGGATTCCCTTCCCTAAGCACAAGGGCACACACACACAATTTTACACATATTTCTTGGGGACAGGGATCTCAAGAAGCTCATCCGTGGAATCCTAGGTGGAGGACCTCTTCTGGGCCTCTAAGGGGAAGAACTGTGCTACCGGGTAGAAGTGTTAGAAAAGCAGATTTCCATCCCATGGGCAGAAATATCCTCTGACATTTCAAATGTCTTGTAATGGATTCTTTCCATCTTGAGGTAATGATCTCCTCATCTCAGGAAACATTCAAGCAGGGGAAGGATGACTACTCTGCACAGACGTCCTTTCATGTGTGTGTTCATCCATTCTGTCACACACACCTCATTCACATATAGCAAAAACTCCTGTGAGTGTTTAGGAATAGAAAAATGCAATACTAAGGTAGACACATAAGAAACTGTCTCTGTTCTCAAGTGTCAGGGTTTGGTGAAGGAAACTGAGACACAAGTGGTCACAATACATGGTTACAGGCGACATATGAGCCCGTATATAAAAAGGTGGGAGGCCAGAGGACAGAATTAAGCAAACGGGTGAGGACTCCTATGTAGGGGCAGAGGTTGACCAGATGCCCCCTAAGTCCTCTGTGTAGCAATTGGAGACAAGAAAAGGTGTGGAAGGGCTTTATCTATACCGTTCCAAACAGATGTAAAATATATGGAAAACAATCCCAGCGTGCTGCTACCCGAACATAGCTTCAGGACAAACTTTTCACCTCCCCTTACTCCCCACCTCCCAGCCAGATGGCAGCCTCCTAGCCTGTCCTATAGAGACGCTGTGCAACTGCTACTGATCTAAGGTTCCGTACCTGGGAAGTTATCAAGTCATAGTCTGAGCCCTACCCAGCGATTGTTATTTGAATGGAACACCTTTGGTCTCCTCTTCGGGCTGGAAAGACAGGGACTGTAGGTGAGAATGTGCTGGTAAGGAGGAGGAGGGAGGCAGGAGCTGGTGCCAATGAGCACACAGCGTCTGTCCTCAAACCTACAGCCATCTCTCCCGTGATTGTTCCAAAAACTTTGAGGTTTGAAAGCATTTCCTTCCCTGTGGGTTTTTATTTTCTTTGCCTGCTTCCAAGGACAGTATACCCGCCCTCTCTCCCTCCCACCAAGGTCACTACTCAGCAGGCTTTGATAAAATGTCATCTTTTTTTTTTTTTAAAGTCGCCTTGGAAAAAGGCAATTTGACTGCAGTGAGGCAGAACACGGAGCTGAAGGCCAGCCGCCCTTTATGGACCAGAGCCCAAACCCAAGAACAAAACGGAGAGGGGTGTCGCACTGCCTGGGGCTCCTGGTGATCCCAGGGCTGCCTCTCCCCAGGGAGAGTGTGCGCCCTGAGGAAGCCTGCGGTGCCCCAGTCCTGTGGTCAGGGCTCCTCCCCTCTCCCCCCCTCTCCCCAGCCCTTTGTCTGCTACTTGTTTCCTGGCTAGTAACTGAAGGTGCCTGAGAACCCCCACAGCTCTGAGGGCGGGAGCCCTCTCCACTGTGCAAGCAGTGGGCTGCTGATTAGTGTGGGGAATAAATAACAGCAAGCTAATTATCTCCTGACTGTGGCTTGCCTCACTAACAAGGCCGGGCTGGAGTGGTGATGCGGCTGCTGATACTATTCCAAGCAGGCTTCTGGGTTCAGGGAAATTTCCATGCCTTTCCAGTCTGGAGACTTTCCCTTTCCAGACGCTCTGGAGTTCTAAGTAGAGATGTTCCCACTCCCGCTTCACCTTGGAATTGAGAGACTCACCCCAGAAAGACTGTGTCAGACCCTGGTGGGTGATGGGAGAAGCTGGGAAAGGCTTTCAGGGAGGCTTGGGGGTTGGCCAAGGTCATGGAAAGATAGGTCCTTAGGGAGCACACTCTCCAGCACTTAGTATCCTAATTACATCTGCTGCTCCAACCATTAGAACTGAGAGGCTCCCATCAGACAGGCAAGCAGAGAAGAAAAGAAGGTCTGAGTTCTAGTCCTAGCCCTGACTACCTCTGTGACCTTGGATGGGCTCCTTCATCACTCTGGTCCTTGATTCCCTCTCTATGAATCAAAGGTGAGGCGACCTTCAGGGCTTTGGCTAACTCAGAAATAGGCCTGTGTGACTCTGACTCTGTAATTTGGACCATGATATTAGGAAATCTCCTGATGTCTCTTGTGTCCACATTTCCAGGCTGAGTTTTCCTTTCCCCTGTATAACTGCATAGTTCCCCACCTTCCCTGCACCACTTTACCCGACTTCTCTCGCTCTCTCAAAACTTGAAAAGATGTCTTACCTAGAGGAGAGAGGTGAGGAACATCCTTTCTGGGAAAGTTTAAATTTCTAGCAGCCTGGGCTGTGCTAACTTGCTGAACCAGTAATTATCAGCCTATGAAAAGCAGGACGTGGAGGTGACCCATACTGCTGCTGGCCTACTGTGTTCAGAGGAAGAAATCAACTTGCACCCCAGGTATTTTGGTTCATCCCAAGACTACCAGGCCTCCCTACCTCCACACCAACCACAGAATCTGCTTGTAGGAAATTAAAAAGGCTGTCCCTTTCACTGGGAATACTCATCTCTACGGGGTCAATAAGATGCTCTCTGCTAGATATCAGGTGTTAGACAAACCAGATGTTTCCATCTGATAAAGATAAACCCATGAAAGAGCAAACTCTGGGCCACAGTTCCCTTGGGAAAAGAAAAGGGAGAAGTGGGGTGAGGTGGGGGGTGCTAGTAATATACTTGGGCAAAGGAGGAAAATGTCACTTTTAGAATAGTGAGAGATTCTGAAAGATAGAGTTACAGTGTCCTGAGGTGTCAAGTGTATGCTTGGTCTTATCTGATGGGAAGAACCCTCAGGTGGAGATCAGATGGCTTCATTGAACATTATGCTTCATTGCTTTTTTTTTTTCCCCCAAAGATTTTATTTTTAAGTAATCTGTATACTCAATGTGGGGTTGGAACTTACAACCCTGAGATCATTCTACAACTGAATCAGCCAGCTTCATTGCTTCTAAAGGGTAAATTTGGACCATTCGTTTACTTTCTATACTGGTTAGGGTGACCTAACTGATGTAACTTACAACCCCCAAGTCTTGGTGGCTCATCACAATAGAAGTAGACATTCTCACTCCTGTGACAATTTAATACCAATGCTCAGTTGACGGCCTTCAGTTGATGTGGTGGTTCAGGTACCCAGCACTGTCCATCTCGTGGCTCTTCTAACTGCTACAGGCTTTGGAATCCTCCACTGGATTCCCTGTATTCAGTCAGCAGATGGGGGATGAGACAGGGAGCATGCAGAGTTGTGTGGAAGGTTTTATGGGCCCAGTCTGGAAGTGGGGTTCATCAATTTTGCCCACATTCCACTTGCTGAACTCAGTCATGTGACTACATCTGGCTGCAGGGAAGGCTGGGAAATGTAGTCAAGCAAGGCATGCAAAAGGTAAAAGAAAATGGTTTGGTAAACATACCTTCTTTGAAGTTTTGTTTCCAAACTTATCAGTAAGGACAAGGGGCTTCTGTATTATCATCTCCCCAAGTTAACATGGATATAAAACAGATTATGAGAGAGCTTTAGAGATGCAGAATGAGTGCACACATGTTATAATCTGTTTTTCAGATTCATCCAGAAATAACTTCATAAATATTGACCCTATACCTTGATTGAATACATTAAAAGTGGTCTGTTACTGAAACAGATATCTTTAGGTTATATGAATGAATGTGGAGTTGATTTCAATGTGTGAGGAAGACAAGCTCTTCAATAAATCTAATCCTTTAAAAAAATATGGAATGTGCCTTTCCTGTCCTCTTTCCTTTGATCTGGATGGAGGATTTAGGCAGTGCAGCTGATGTGGTCAGGAGAGTGGGGGGCAAGATTTGGCTGGGCCAACTGGCATGCTTGGTGAATCCAGAGCAGAAAAATGACCTATGTGTTCAGGAAATTGATTGCAAGTAGAGGAATTCAGAAAATACATAAAATTTTCAGGATAATGGTAGCCATATTCTTCAAGTTAGTGAAAGGAATTACATTTTTGGAAAGGGAATAAACCCCATGGTATTAGATCAGAATTGGGTTACCTAGTTTGAACTCATATTTTTAATATAAATAGCAGTGTGTGTGTGTGTGTGTGTGTGTATACACATTTATTTCTAGCTCTGTCTGCTATGAGGTCCTAGAGACAGTGATAACCCAATAGCAGTGAGGACACCAAGCACCCAGATCTTGGCTTCTAAATATCATTTTCCACTACAAAGAACCAGGACTGATCAGCCTGGAAAGTACTAGATGATCCTGGAGCATCTGTTTATGCTATAAAGTAAGGATGTGCTCACAGAATGATGGGAACTTGTCAAAAATATATAAAAGGGTTACCTACTGGCCAAGACTGGGACAACTGAGGCGTCAAAATAAATAATTTTATCATTAGGTTGTAACTCAATGCATGGGAAAGATGAACTAATATAGATACAAGTAAATAAATGGGCAGAAGGGAAGGCACTATCTTACATTAGAATGCCAAGTGATACGTTTAGATGGGGTCCTCTGGAATAGATGGGAGTTTTGTCTTGGTGTTAGTTTCCTGATTGTAATTGTTGTACTGTGGTTATGTGGGAGAATGTCTTTGTTTTTAAGAAATACATACTGAAGAGTTAAGAGCTAATGGGGTGGGGCACCTGGGTGACTCAGTGGATTAAGCCTCTGCCTTTGACTCAGGTCATTATCTCAGGGTCCTGGGATCGAGCCTGCTTCCCCCCTCTCTGCCTGCCTCTCTGTCTACTTGTGATCTCTCTCTCTCTCTGTGTCAAATAAATAAGTAAACTATTTTCTTTAAAAAAAAAAAAAAAAGAGCTAATGGGGCACCATACCTGCAACTCACCCTCAAGTGGTTCAGAAATTACATACGTATGTATATGAAAGGCGGGAGAGACAGCAGGAGGGGAGGTGCGAGAGTCGTACTTGCAATGAAGGAAGTGTAAAAAGGAAACATAAATCAAGGAACTCAACGAAAGGCATAGAGGAGTTCTTGGTACCCTTCTTGCTGCTTTTCTATAAGTTTGAAATTATTTCAAAATCAAAAGTTAAAAACATCATAGGCTGTAGTAGTACGTGGTATAGGGCAGGAGTATAGCAGGAAGAACATGTGTGCCTTTGGTCTGAGGCAGGAGAGACCCTGGGTGGGGGTGGAAGTTCACGGGAGGAGAGAAGCAGTAGTGTTATGGAAGGCACACAGGATTTGGGATAAATCCTGTGCTTGTCACCTGGTAGTTGAGTGATCTGGAAAAACGGGGCGCTCCACCTCTCCAAGCCTCAGATGATTGTATGTGCCTCCCAAGAATGCCATGTGGCTTAAATAATAGTACATGGAACCATCCTTCGAAAGTCATAAAACATGTTACCAGATATAATCATTAGTGGTATCTGCTTTCTCTCAGCAAACTGCCACTAAGGCTTGCAAAACTACCCCCTGGGGCCTGACATCTCTTTCACTTATTCACTTGGTTACCATCATGACGTTATTATTCTCAAAGAGATTACTCTTCTAATGGACTGAGAACAGAGGCACCTAGGAAAGGGGACCATCGATGGCAATACCACTGACCTTCCCTCGTGAGGGCCTTAGAGCAACAACCCACGCTTCTCATTGTTCCCTGTACCTTTTCACAGATCAGGGAAAGCTGACGGTCTGAGAGGCCAGGACTGGCCCCAGTCCACAGAGCTAATAAACGACACCAGTGGGACCTTAAGCCAGGACTTTAACGATGGCCCTCTTTCCCGTGACACTCTGACTACAGATGGTCTGTCCCTGGCTCCTCTCTCACTACCTTTCTATGACCCTTTGCTGATCTTGGTGCGCTGCTTTCCTCTTGCTCTGCTTGCAGCAAACTTGCTGCCACGTGGTCCACTGCAAAGCCTCCTTTGCTGGAGTTCTTCTCCAGCCCATCTGGCCACCCCCTTTACCCACACGGTCTTGGGAGAAACACAGGGCTTTGGGGGTCTTTGCACGTGCTGCTTACGGATGTCGCTCCCTGTCTGGAGCCACGAGAGAAGAGAGTGAGGATGAGGCTATCCTGCTAGTGGCTTGGGGAAGCTGTCCCCAAGAGTTCATCTAGTGTCCTTTCTGATACCCAGGCCAGCTGCTGCGTCATCTTCTAGTCCCTATAGACATTTCCTTCCTCACAATGTCAGCAGAAGGAGCAATGCTTAATTTCTTCTAATTCACTCCATCCCAGTGAATCAGGCTGGAGGAAGTTCCAGGAGTGCCCTGTTATCACTAGGCTCCCTCTGCCCTAAGCACTGTTTGGACCCAGACAGATGGACAGATGGACAGATGAACATCAGACACAGCAAAGCCTGGCTGGTTTTGGCTTGATCCCTGGAGCAGCAGCAGCTCCTGACCTGATGGAGGCTCGGCAGAGAAGGGGCTACTTCTGGTAGCAGTGGGTGATCAAGGAGCATTCTGACGGGCCCCAGGTCCCCTCTGTGTACTAAGAGCCCTGAGAAAGAGGATGCAGTCTGGGTGTGTTAGAGACAGATTTGTTGGGTCTGTTGGGACATGCCGGATAGGTCAAGGGTGCCCACTAGACTTTTTTTTTTTTTTAAAGATTTTATTTATTTATTTGACAGAGATCATAGGTAGGCAGAGAGGCAGGCAGAGAGAGAGAGATAAAGGGAAGCAGGCTCCCTGCGGAGCAGAGAGCCCGATGCGGGGCTTGATCCCAGGACCCTGGGATCATGACCTGAGCCGAAGGCAGAGGCTCTAACCCACTGAGCCACCCAGGTGCCCCTGCCCACTAGACTTTGATCGTGGCTTTTGGAAGCTAGAGCTGAGGTCCTGGGGTGGAATGGGACCAGTACCAACCACCTGGTCATTGGCAAACCTGTCTCAGATTTGCCTTAACCAGCGAGGCATCACTTCTCCTCACTGGGGCACAGTTTTTCCATCTGTAACACGAGGAATACATTTTAAGGGCCCTTTTGCCTTTTCTGTAATTTTCATTATTATCAGTCTGCAGGCTCTTCAGGGCTTGGAGCCCGGCCAGCAGGATCTCAAGTCTGGAAATCAGAACTTCTGACTCTTATGCTCTATCAACTGCTGATTCTGGAAACCAAGGCTACTATGGTACATTTGGGGAGCAGGGAACATTGCCCAGCCTCTGTTCAGCAGGGCAGGGAAACTGCCCAGGAACTCAGTATCTGGACCCAACAGGACTTCCCACAATTGGAGCTCCCCCCCTGAATCCCCTACCCCTGTGGTGGGGCTGGGGGCAGGGATGGAGGCGGGGGGAGGAGAGTCTGGAGTCCAACAGTCTTCAGGACTCTCCTGGTGAGCGAACCTCCATGTGTTCCTGAGGACATGTGCCCGAGAGACCTTGGGGTAGGTTAGAGCTCAGTACAGAACAAGCTAGGGAGGAATAGAGAGAACTAGCAGCCCTTGACCATAGTCAGCCAGGCAGAGGAGAGCTTAATGCATATTAGAGCTTGCTTCCTCTCTCTGGAGGGTAGCTCAGAATATTTTGGAGGTCTCTTCCAGCCTTGACACTTTATGACTCCAGAAATAAAAAGCCAGTTAACTCCCTTCACCCCGAACTCGCCTCTGACAGTGGGCCTCCTGGGGTCAGGCAGTGGGGATAGTTTTCCTCCTGCTTGGGTGCCGCCCAGCTGACCTGCTTCCCGGGGCCAGGAGGAGAGGGAAAGAGAAGGAGAACTATCACCTCTTTGCTCCCTCCTCCCCCCACCCCACCCCCATCACCTAAGGATCAGAGTCTTCCCTGCCATCTCCCCACCCCACAGGAAACCAGACCCTGCTGAGCCCAGGGGCATGGAGAGGTGGGCCTGGGGCCAGCAGAAGCAGCTGCAGGTGGTGTCATCTTGCTGTGGGGGTGGGGAGAAGCTGGACTTTGAAGGTCTTCTCTGAGACCGACATCGACATCGGTAACCCGAACCTCTCTCCTGCCCCATTAATGCCCTGAGGAGGAGACTTCGAGGGTACCAGTGGACCCGGGAGCCACAGGTCGGTTACCCCAAGCTGGAAGGAGCTGGGCTTCTGCAGGAGCATTCCAAGGAGCTCAGCAACTGGCAGCCCAAGCCTGGAAAGACACACATGCCAGCGAGTGCCGAAGGAGACGGCCACGGGGCCGCTTCCCCCCCTAGACAGACGGGGTATTGATCCTGCCTGCGTGCCCCCCTCCCTCTCTTCACTTCATGGTGCAGCTAATGGCTTGGAAAAAACTGGCCAGCTGTTCCCCAGCTGTGACATAATGAGCTCAGGGACGATCAATGCCCGTTCTGGTGTCTAATTAGGCCGGGGAGCTGGTTGGGGTGAGAGTGCGGCCTGTTTCCTGAGGGGACCACTTCCACTCCAGTCGCCAGCTGCTGGCTGCTGGCGGCCACCTGGGCCCACGCATCTGCGCCCTGGAGGAGGGGGCAGGGCCCTCCAGTGGCCCCAGGGAGTCTCCTGACGAGAGCTCCTTCTCTAGCAGTAGAAGCAGGGACTCTGTCACCATGCCAGTGGTGGAGAGGCTGGTGGGGAGAGCCCGGGCTGCAGGGAAAGCCCCAGATTCCCAGGGTGCCGTCACACCCCTCCATCCGGGTCTGTCATTCTGTACAGTGGCCTTGAATCCTGACCCTCCGACCCCTTGTCCTGGAGACCCTGCCTGGGCCCCTCCCCAGCCCTGATCCTGGATGCCCAACACTGAGTCTGTAAGGAAGAGGCTTCGAGCAAGTTTGGCTCCCAGCCCGGCCTCCCTCTGCTATTTATACCCTCAGTCCAGAGAAGGATGGATCGGATTCTCAATGTGCGCGCTGCAGAGGAGGACGTGAGGGTGGAGAGAGTTGGAAAGGGAAAGGTGTTCACTGAGGCAAAGAAACAGAGAGGTGGGCAGCAGAGGCCCATGGTGAAGACGGCCCAGGACTTGGAGAGTCCAAAGAACCGAGGGCAAATTCTTGAGGGAGATCGGCAGAGGGAAGCCAAAGAAGAGACAGGAAAGGGAGAAATGGGGCCACGGGGAAGAAAGGGGCTGGGATCCAAGAAGCAGGACACACCCTGTGCTGGGTAGAGCTGGGCCCCACGTGCCAGATCAGATGCCCCATCAGGGTAGGTGCTGGCCCATGTGTCCAGGGGCCTGTTGTGAAATTACAGGCCTCATGAGAATGGCTGGGGTCAAAGAGGCTTGTCTGGGGCTGGGCGAGGACCTTCCCCTGGAATCCACGCTCTGGGTGCTGCTTCCTGGGGATGAGGGTATGGGCAGGGAGTTGGAAGCAGAGGTCAGAGCAATGTGTGTGTGGGGGGGGAATTGGGGGGAGATGACTGCTGGGGAGTCTGGGGTGCAAAGGCCTGGGAGGGAGGGATCTGGGCTTTCTCCCATCTCCACTTTTGGCAGCCCAACGTGGCCCCAAGGCTTTTTGGGTAGATGGAGCCTAGCAGGTGACATCCTTCAGGCCGCCTCCAGCCTTTCTCCTATTGACACAGTCATATACAAATCAGTCCACTGGAGTCGCTCAGAGGGGAGCTCTTTCTGGAGCTCCTTCCCAGTCCCAGCAGTGCATTTCTTCCTGACTGTGATTCCCCGGGGGAATGACCTGGTTTGTGGAAGGTAGAAGTGCCCACTGCTATTTCCTGTACCTGGCCCCTGCCCCTAGGGCCCTGAATCATTCAAGCTGTCAGGGCCCTGGCCAGAGATGCCTCTCAAGGACAGCCGCTGACTCAGATTGAAAATCTAGAGCTGCAAAGGACCTTAGGGAATCTACAAGCTTATCCCGAGCCCTCAATTGAAACTGAGGCTCAGAGAAGTTAGGCGAGCAGCCCCAAGTGCACTGCTCACTTATGCGGAGGCTGTCTCTGGACTTCAAGTTCAGGGCTCCTTCCAGGATGCCAGGCTGTCCATCTCTTCCTACACCCCTTCTAGGAGTAGGATGGATTTTCTTCTGGGGCCTTGGCCCTCTTGCTTGGACCTCCCAGCAGACATTGTGGGAAGTCAAAGAGGTGAAAAGGTCGGGACCCACAGGACAGCAAGTCCCCTAGGAGAGACAAAAAGGGTAGGGGTTTCCAAGGCAGAAGCCTGTTCCCTGGAGACTTCAGTCTCTGTAACCAACACTGCCCTCTTGTGGCTTCTGACTGTCAGGGCAGCCTGGGGGACGGTTTCTTTCCCCAGCCCAGGTCCTCACTCTCCAAGACCCCTGCCCCAGTGCGGGGCTGATTTAGACCCTACAGAGCTATCCTTCCAGGCCAGGCCATCGAGAGACTGAGCTTTCACACACCGTTCTCTAATAGGGTCCTCAGGCTGACCATCAGCACCCCCGCTGACCCAGGGCCACTTCGAAGCCATCTCTCTGTATCCCGGAGGAGCCCTGGCCCTTCCTTGGACTGAGGGGCAAAAGAGTCGACTGTGGGGGAGGGTCCTGAATTTAGGTGGATCAGGAATCCATGAGAAGGGCCCTGTAGAAAAAGAGAATGTCTGGGAAAGAGGCCACAGTATCTCTGTGCCCAGCAGTGTCCAGCCTGCAGAAGGAAGGATCAGGCTGCCTGAGGGTTCCATGGAGTGGTCCTAAGCGAGGACGCCTCCCTTAGATGGGACTGCCCCAGAAATGTAGATCAGGGGCACCCCCCGACCGCCCCCTCCAAGTCAGAGACTAGGCACTGATGCTGTGCTCTGTGGAGCCCAAGTTGGGGAACCCAGCCCCGCTCTTTGTTCTCAGGCCAGAGCAGAGGACCTCATTCCTGCACAGGGATGAGCAGCTGGGTGGTCTGGGGTGTCTCTGCAGATCAGGCTGGGCAGCTTTATGACATCATGAATCCAGAGGGGAGACGTTCCAAGCACTCAGATTACCTTCCCTCTCCATCCTCCACCTCCTCCCCATAGAGTGGACACACAGGTTGTTCTGAGAGCCCCACCTCAGGGCACGAGTGTCCTAGGATCTCACTGCTTCATCTCTGACCTCCCCTCTCCTCTGAGCTGACTGGGTTGTATGCTCACCGACACAATGTCCTTGGTGACTTGTTTGTTTTCCCTCCTCCCTCCAGGCTTGAAGGACAAGGAAAATTCCCAGCCTGGAGTTTAACCCCTTACTCTGGAACTTATGAGCTCAGTAAATACTTATTGACTGACTCAACAAAAAGACAGAAGGATGGCATGTCTGAGGCCCTTCATTTCCCTGCTCAAAACAATTTTGCTGTGTTGGCTTTTCAGAAGCCAACAGAAGCCTGAAGCCTGGCCAAACTACCTGTCTGTTCTCCCTTCTTCCCTACGTGTGGGTTATTTTTTCAGTCAAACTGGGCAAGTAGCAGTGCCCTGACACTCCCTAAACTTGCCTGTCTCCATGTTTTTCCCAGACCAGCCCCTTCCTCCTTGATTCTCCTCTTCCTCAGTGCTCTTCATTTACCACCAGTTAAAATCCTACCCTCCTTTAAGACCCATGCCGCTTCCTTCACGAAGGCTGCCCAGATTTCCTGAGGGAATGGGTTCACTTTTTTCCCTTTAAATCTCCACCAGCACTTGGAGTCTCCCTGGAAGCTTATAACCTGCTTCGTTCCCATCCTACATTGTAAGCACCAAAAGGGCAGAGTTTGTCTTCCCTTCATTTTTGTACCCCTCCCTCGCCCTCCCTAAGAGAGCTTTGCGCATAGTAGGTGCTCAATAAACACTTCTTATATTGGGTGAAATGGAGTTTGCTGTCTGGGCTGCTGGGAGCTGAAAGGGGTGGGAATGGGGTGCTCCTGAGCTTTAGGAGACTATTGGAGTGGGCTCAATGGGAAGGCAAGGACCTGTATAGGGAAGTGATTGGGGGTTCTGGGCACCCTCAGAACATTGCTGGGGAAGAGGAGCACTTTGCTGAAGAGAAGAGGGGGCTGGGCGGGCCTTGGAGATGCAGTGGGTTAAAGAAGAGCACCAAGTATAAGGGGACCACAGGTTGACCCCCAGCCTCAGTTCTGGTGGACCCCAGCTGTCTGCCCTAATGACAGGCAAAAAAGGGAGTAGGAATTCAGAGGCTTGAATTCTGGTCTCCTTCGCTGGTCAGCTGGGTGGCCTTGGGCAAGTTGCTTCTCCTCTCTGGGCCTTTGAATTCTGCAAGCTTGACTCCAAGTCAAGGTTCTGAAGTAGAGGGGTGCTGATCGATGGGGAGTTGCATATGCCTCCCTCCCAGGCCCAAGCACTGGAAATGACCCTGACTAGGTCCTGGGCAGCCCCAGAGAAGGTGACACAGCCCAAAGCTGCAGCCTGACTCAGATGATGCAGAGGTCGGGGCAGCAGAAGACTGTGTGACTAATTCAGAGCGAGTAAAGCATCCAGTAATCAGAGCACAGGGCAAGGTTTTCAGGGAGTTCCCTTCCTTTGTTGTGCTTCCCTGTCCTCATCCTTGCCACCTCCCCAGACTCAGTAAATATAGATCTGGGATTTGAAGCCTAGTTGCTCAACTGTGTGGCTCTGAGAAAGTCACTTAACCTCTCTGAGCCTCACTTTCCACATTTATGAATGGAGTGACTAAAATTAACTCAGCAGATTGTCGTACAATTCTGTGAAAGTGCCCAGGACTGTGTGTCCTGGCGGATCTCCCCTCCTAAGTCTGGAAAAGGACAACTGATACAGAGGGCTTCACAAGGCACAGGGCCAATGGTTCATGGTGCCTTGCAAGGGCCCTGAGGGAGGGGTGGGGTGTGCCGAGGGGTAGTCAGATGGTGGGGAGGTTGGCTGGGAAGAAGAGGGACAAGGGTATTGCCCAAGGAGTCCCTGACTGTTAGTGAGGAAGAACTCCCCCCCACCATAGACTGATTCACTGTGTAATCAACAAGGACCCTGGAACTCTCTATAATTTTTCTTTGGGGGTCCAGCATTGAGCCCCAGCTGATGGATGAAAGGGGTGCTGTATGGGGAAGGTTCCCCAGTCTCATAACAGGCCTACCCTGCACATGCACTGTGGGTGTTCCTGCCACTCTTTTGAGCCTGGTTCATCCAAGGCCCCCAGTTTCTAATCTGGTTGGGAAGGATTTATTTTTGGGTCCCCGTAACCTAGCAATGGGCTCACATGACCAGTGGCAGCTGCAGGCTGAATATACCGTTGGATCTTGGCTCCTGGCAGGGGTTGTAGGCCAGACTGTGGGGGAATAAAGGGAATGGAAAGGCTCTCACCTCTGCTTTCCTCAGCAGCCCCCTCAGCCTGGTCCCCACATGCTGGGTGCAGGGGTGGGGGCCTGTGGAGCAGGCATGGCTGGTGTTGGCACAGGCGTTCTGGGCAGCCGGAAGCTGCAGTGCGGAGTTCCCAGCTGTGAGCCTGCTGTCGTGTGGGGAGAGCTGGATGTCCATGTGGTTATGTGGGGGTGCAGAGAGGATGTGATGCTGGCGTCCTGGGGGGCAAGCCCAGGCTGGGGGAGCAGGCGGTTGAATGGACAATCTGTGTTGTGGGATCTCAGGGGCACCCCTGGTGGATGCTGGAATCCCAGCATTCAGCTCCTTCCCTTTGTTCCTTGTTAAATTGTTAATATCCCTGGGAAAGAGAACACGTTAGCTGCTATCAGTGTGAGTGGATTTATCAGCCTCCTTCCTGAGAGCAGGTTTTGACAGAGGCAGAGACAACAGAAGAGGGTAGTGGGTGCCACTAAGCAGGTGAGGGGCTCCCATGAGGGAGCTGTGGGTGTGTAAAAGGCATTCGATAGGTAGTTACTTAGTAAGTGGATGGATGGATGAAAGAGAAACTTAGTTAGCTTCCTGATCTCCTCTCGAGGGCTCAGGAAATAGTGGCTGGGGGTGGACGTGACTAGGTCAAGAGGTGTGGGTTGGCAAGGGCAGGACAGTGCTGCCCCGAGGAGCAAGTCTGGAATGGAGAAATAGGACCTCAGCACCAAGGGACCCACCACGATACTGACGAGAGGGGGCGCCATTGCCCCCAATGGACAGGAGGCCAATTCGGGGCATGCGTGCTGCTTGCGGGGCAATGGATCTCTAATGTGGGTTGTGGGGCCACCCCAGTTTCTCCACCTCTGTCTTCCCACATCCTCCTTCACGTTAAACTCTGAAGGGAGGGATCGGCAGGGAGGACCGGGGAGGGAGTGTCAACAGTGGCCCCAAACCCTGACTGAGATCATTTAATGAGATACAGCATCAGCAATGCCTCCCCAGACGGGGCGCCCCAAAACTAGTATCATCACCATCATCATCATCACTGTTATTATTTCCTTAAAAGATTGATTTGAGAGCAAGAGCGAGAGCGAGAGAAAACTAGCAGAGGGAGAGGTAGAGGGAGAGGGAGAGGGAGACAGAAATCCTCAAGCGGACTCCCCACTGAGCACAGAGCCCCACGGGGCTCTATCCCAGGACCGTGAGATCATGACCTGAGCCAAAAGCAAGAGTTGGATGCTTATCCGACTGAGCCACTTACCCCTGGGCCAGGACGAACAGTTTTCCCTCTCTCCACACTCCCAAGCCAAAATGGCTTCCAGTAACTGAGAGGATGCTCCAGGATCCGCGGCCTCAATGAACCACCTTTCCCAACAGCTCTCTGGGAGGAGCCTCAGGACCTGGAGGCTTGGCTCTCAGGCTACCATGCCCATTGCCTGGCCAGCCAGGGTACACTGTACTAGCTTCCCCAGGCCTGAAAAGAAGGCTATGTTTATATTGCAGGCTTCCTATCCCTATTTAATAAGCTGTGTGTGTGTGTGTGTGTGTGTGTGTCTGTGTGTGTCTGTGTGAAGGAAGTGTTGCCCATTTTATTTATTTTTTATTTTTTTAAAGATTTTATTTATTTATTTGTCAGAGAGAGAGAGAGAGAGAGAGCGAGCACAGGCAGACAGAGTGGCAGGCAGAGGCAGGGGGAGAAGCAGGCTCCCTGCCGAGCAAGGAGCCCGAAGTGGGACTCGATCCCAGGACGCTGGAATCATGACCTGAGCCGAAGGCGGCCGCTTAACCAACTGAGCCACCCAGGCGTCCCAAGTGTTGCCCATTTTAGAGATAGAAAAACTAAGGTAGATAGAAAAACTAAGGGACAGATGGCCAACTCACCAGCCAAGGCCTTACCACTAACCAATAGAGTAGAGCCCAAGTAGAATGAAGGTTTTCTTCCCAATCCAGTGCTCTCTCTATAACGCTCTCTCTCTTTCTATAGTGCTGGCGAGTCTGTGTCTGCTCTAGCTCTTTCTCAGTCCTTGGAAGGGGGCCATTGGCCGGGCCCTTGCAGGAAGCATATGGGTGCTGATCAGGCTTTACCTGACTCCAGAGGGTTTGACCGATCTCAAGATAATCTTGCCAACATGTCAGCACAGGGGTTAATAAAAACATTTTACTGTCTACAGGTTTACGTTTGGTATTTTCATTTGATTTCCCTGTACTCGGGTGTATGTTTTGGTTTTGGCTGTTTCCTGGAAGGTAATGGCCACTTCTATGGAATAGGCTTTAGGGTTTCAGCCCAGAGGCTCATGTCAGGTCTCCAAAGAGGTTCTGGGGGCATGGAGGAGGGGTAAATACTTTGGCTTCAAACAGGCCTGGGTCCAAATATTGGCTCTGGCACTTCCTATCTGTGTGATCTGGGGAAAGTCACTTAACCTCTGGCTCCCATTTCCTCATCCACAAACTAGGATGATTAAAGGCTGCCTCAGAGAACTCGTGTGAAGAAGGAAGGTACTGTATGTGAAGGACTTGGCACTTGTCAGGGCTCAAGAAAGGGTTTGGGGGGATACTGGTGATCACTGCTTTGACTCTGGGCTGGTCACTAGCCTCTTCACGGTTGACTTGCGGCCTGGGGCAGCCACCTTGCCCTCTCTGGGTTTTCTGGTTAAGTCATTGTTCTCATGGTTCTTTGGGTTGGGTCTGGTCTTCCTTCCCTTTTGGAGGCAGAAAGAGTTTGTGGACGGGCAAGTCTCAGGGCAGAGGGCTCTGGAGTAGGTATTATGTCCGAATTCCTGGCTGAGGCTCATGGTTCTGCTATGCATGGCTTTGGACAACTCCTTCACCTCTCTGGGTCTCAGAAACATGGATGCTCTGGCCTGTAGGGTGTCTTACAGCTCTGCAATGTTAGGCTCCCGTCCTTGGGTGTCAGTCACATAGCTGGGGGAACTGAGGGTTTCATGGTGGGAAGCCATGCCCCTCTATCTCACCCCCAAATCCTTGTCATGTGGCCTTGGGCCCTCTATGGATAGTGTTCCGCAGCTTAGTCCAGTCCTACAGATCCAGAGTGATCTGAGACTTCCCGAGTTCCTGGTGCCCGGTCTGTCTTCAGGGAACAGTCTTGTGGTGGCAGAACCTGTGGGGGCTCGTGGGGAATGTTAGATTCCCCGCCCCCATCTCCATCGGTTCTCACAGCCCACACCAAATAATCATACAATCTAAGAAAACAATAGTAATGTGATTTCTGGGGGACAAAGGCAGGGTTAGGACGAGGCCTTTAGCTCCCCTCCAAGCCTGAATGCTGCTCTTGAACTTGTCCACTGTACACATTTAGCAGCTGTCCAAGGAGCCAGCCCCTGGGACCTTGGCCTGAGCGGGGGCCTAACCCTAGTACTCTGTGTCTCCACCGACTGGCCTGCTGCAAGAGCATCTTTGTTCGGACGTCACACAGAAGTATACAATGGCAGGGCTGTCAGGAGCCTCAGGATTGTCTAGCCTATATTTTCTTTGAACAGATAAGAAACCAAGGTCAGAAATGGGAAGTGACTTGCCCAGGTTCATACAGCTAGTAAGTGCCCGGGCCAGGCCTTAAACCTGGATTTTCTGATTCCGAGTACCCTTTATACTTCATCAGGAGGGCCAGGAGGTTCTCTCCTGACCACGGTCACCTGGCCCCATGAGGGTTTGGAGATGCCATTCCAGCACCCCCAGAGACGTTGAGAGTGGTTGGAACCACCCCTAAGCGTCTGCCCCAGGGGCACTGGTGCCTGATTCTTTGCTTCAGAAGTGGCTCCAAGGGGCGACCTGGGTGGCTCAGTGGGTTAAAGCCTCTGCTTTCGGCTCGGGTTGTGATCCCAGGGTCCTGGGATCGAGCCCCACATCGGGCTCTCTGCTCTGCAGAGAGCCTGTTTCCTCCTCTCTCTCCCTGCCTGCCTCTCTTGCCTGCTTGTAGTCTCTGTCTGTCAAGTAAATAAATAAAATCTTAAAAAAAAAAAAAAAAAAAGAAGTGGCTCCAAGGGTCTGGGAAGCAGGAGGCCACTAGGACCCAGAAGCTCCCTGAGCATCCTGCTCTGCCGGCTGCCTCTCACCGCTGACTGCAGTGGTTCAGGCTTCAGCAGCCCTGAAGAAGCATCAGCTGAGAGGAGCTATCACATGGGAGCCCAGAGCTGCTCAGCAAAGGTAGGAGTTGCCGACTAGGCCAGGAATGGGGGCCAGTCCCAGGGCCTGCTGGTGAGTGCTGAAGTACTCTGCAGGAGGGTAGCTCTGTGTCCCAAGGACCAGCCCACCCTACCTTATGGTGGGCAATTTTGTCGGGTGATGGGCTCCCAGGTATCTCAAAGGCAGTACTGGGGTGTGGGCACCTCTGAAGCCTAGAAATGGGGGTTGATCTCCTGCCAGACGGAGTACCCACATCCTACAGACAGGGAGGGTTCCCCATCTGTCTTACTCCGTGTCATAGAGATGGGTCCCCCGCATCCTAGGAACAGGTCCCTTGGTATGTAGGCTGATGGGCAACTCTGTGTCCTGGGTGTGGGCATTTCTACTGGGGGAGGTGTGGTTGCCCCCTGGAGATCTCCCCTGGCTGAGAAGGGCCATGCTCTTGTCTGAAGGAAGGCCATGCTCAGGTCCCTGGGATGGAAGCTCCGTATTTGGTGAACAGGTGCATGCGAATCCCAATGACACCTCTTTGGCCTTGGGCTGGGCACTTATGCACATCTTGCATCCTGTCACAAGGATATTTGTAACTTGACCATGCCCCGGCTAGGGGGCCAGACCTGAGCCCCTGTGGGGGCAATGCCTGCCAGGTACTGAAAGGTCCTGGAGGTGAGGGAGGGCTTGCTGGCAGGAAGCAGTGGGGAAGACGTGTGAGAAGGCATGAGTATGTGAGCTAGGAGTGGAGTGAGGCTTTCTGGGCTTCCCCCCGACACCATGATGTACAGTCCTCCCCTCCTTAACCCCCGTCCGTCAGTGAGGGAGTGCTGGGGAGCAGGAATGTTGGTCCATCTGTTATGACGGAAATGGGAATCCTGGAATTTAGGAGTCAGGGCGGAGATCCCGGCCAGGCTGAGGGGGCTCTGGAAACGAGAAATGTCCAGTGCTTTCTTGTCTAGGGCTTCATCATGGCTGCACAGTAGCCTCTCCATCTCCACGTGGAAACCACGTCTGCTTCCCTCAGTCTGGGACCCTGGGTGGGTCTAGCTGGCAGACTCTTGATGTCTATGCAGACACGGAGGGCCTTTACTCCTTTAGCTCCCAGGGCCTCAGAGCCATGTCTTCTGGGCCCCACTCCCAGCTGGAGGGGATGAGGAAGCCACAGCATGAAGAGTAAGGGGCAAAGATGCCTCCCCTCACGTAGCTTTCTGGCTTTTTCCTGGCACACTGTCTTATGAGCAGCTGATGTCTCCACTTTTGAGCCCTCTCTTCACCTTCTCTGTAGACCCTGAGTCTATGTGGCCATTTTAACTGTGAAACAAGCTTCCTGTTATCCCCAGGGAGAGGCACATCCCTAGGCAATTGTCCAAAGTTAGGGCGGCATCTGGAGACCAGGTTACCCTTTCCAGAGCAGAGTCCCCTGGCTGGCACACAACTGACCTACTGAGTGTGTTTGAAGCTGGTACGAAGGGGCAGGGACTCAACAGACCAGTTTGAATTTAAAAAGTTTGAAGTTAAATTAGTGCACGGTTAGTGGTAATACCCAAACCCAAGGGTGATTGTAAGGCTGTCACAATGGGGAGGGAACAGGGATGGTCTGCCCCACGTGGTTCACTTTATTGTAGTCAGAGAGGTGTGGGTTTTTAAATTGAGTAACCACCAGGCCCTTGATAGCCCAGGAACTCAAGAGTCATCAAATGTTATCTGATATGGGAATCTTGGAGGTCGTCCAGTTCAACCTTCCCATTTTACAGACAAGAAAACCACGATCCAGGAAACCTGTGACTTGTCTACAGACAGCCCATTAGACTTGGCATGTCCATAGTTTGCCTCAAATTTGCATACCATCACACAACATACTGGGAGAAACTGGACTGCGAGAATCGGATATGGAAATGAAAATAATTTTTAATTTCATTATTATTTCAATTATATGCAAACTTAATATGGATAATGAGACACATAGAACATTTGATCTGCCATTTGGTCAGGAGAAATGAGAGATGCTGAAACCCCAGACTTCGTCCCCTCCCTATTCCTTCAAGTTGTCTTCTCTGCTTTATGGTCAGAGATATCCAGACCCAGGGAGTAGGAGATTAGGAGGTTAGGAGCATTTCCTCTCCCACCTGCAGGAGCACAGTGCCCTTCCGAGGCTGATGAGTGGGTGAAGAAGGGCAGCTTTCAAGTGACCTATGCCCTTCTGGCTTTTGGGGGCAGTGGAGACTGGATGGTTGACATCCCAGTTTCCTTCCCCAAATGACAGCTCTTTGTCTTAGGTCTGGTGATGTCACAGGAGACTAAAGCACAGTCCTCCCCTCTTTCAGGTGATCTCTTCCCAATGGTAGCCCCAGAGCACTGACAGACATTTTCAGAGATGGTTCAGATTCAACAACTATTTACTGAATGCCTACTGCATTCCAGCTGCTGTGGAGGGCATGGTCAGGTGGGCTGGAGTACTGATCCTGGAGCCGGAGTGCTTGGGTATGTACCCAGACCTTGCCGCCTTTGGAAGTTACTTGACCTCTCTGGGCCTCAGTTTCACCAACTGCAAAATGGGGATGAGAGTAATACCTGCCTCAGAGATTGTGTGAGGATTCGAATAAGCTTATTTATATACAGTGCTTAGAACAGGGTTGGGCATTTGGAAATCACCATTATAAATGTTAGCGCTTATGGGTGGTATTGTTATGAAGTCACAGGATCCTTCAAACAGTCATGAAGTGGCCGTTATTCCTTTCCTTTTACAGATGCCTTCATGAGGAAACTGAAATCCTGAAGGGTCCCAGTAATTCCCAGACCCGGGACTGGAAACCGGATCTCATGTCCTTTCTGTGCCCCAACAGCTCCTGCCATTCTGAGAGACAAGAAATCAGGAAATTTACATAAGCAACTTGAAAACTGGGGCACTATCCTGGAGCTCAGCGGGACCCTGGGAGAGGGAGACAGAGGATTTAGAATCTCTGGATAACAGTCCCTGAGAGAGGAAAAGGGCATGAAGAACAGAGGAAAGGAAAAGAAAAAGGAACCGGCAACCAGTCAGAAGGTGGAGTGCTGAGTGAGTGAGGCTCCGGCATCTCTCATGTCTCCTGCTTCTTCGAGGTCACCAAAGGCAGACCAGAGCCAGGAAGCAGAGATGAGCTTCTGAGCCCTCTGTTCCAGTACATTCATTCACCGCCAGGCCTGGAAGGCTGGCGATTAGAGCCTGTCCAGGAGGCTCCAGCAGGAGGCGCCCTCTCCCCGCATCCCCACACACAAAATTGGCAAGCCTGTTAAGCCTGGGCCTGGGCTGGCCATCCCAGGGTCACTGGACTAGGATGGGGGATGGGCCTGTGACAGGAGGTGCCCTGGGTGTCCTCTTTCGGCCCCATGGAGTCCTCTCCCATCCCCCAGTCATCGGGGAACTCTTCCACTCTGGGGAGGGTCCCTCAAACCCCAGGTCCCTCTACTGCCAGTGGGGTCCCAGAGATGGGGCTGCGGGACGTGGCCTCGGAATCTGTGGCCCTCTTCTTCATGCTCCTGCTGGACTTGATCGCTGTGGCTGGCAATGCCGCTGTGATGGCTGTTATCGCCAAGACACCCGCCCTCCGAAAATTTGTCTTCGTCTTCCACCTCTGCCTGGTGGACCTGCTGGCTGCCCTGACCCTCATGCCCCTGGCCATGCTCTCCAGTTCTGCCCTCTTTGACCATGACCTCTTCGGGGAGGTCGCCTGCCGCCTCTACTTGTTCCTGAGCATATGCTTCGTCAGCCTGGCCATTCTCTCGGTGTCGGCCATCAATGTGGAGCGCTACTATTATGTTGTCCATCCCATGCGCTACGAGGTGCGCATGACGCTGGGGCTGGTGGCTTCTGTGTTGGTGGGCGTGTGGGTGAAAGCCTTGGCCATGGCTTCTGTGCCAGTGTTGGGAAGGGCCTCCCGGGAGGAGGGAGCTCTCAGCGTCCCCCCAGGCTGCTCACTCCAATGGAGCCGCAGTGCCTACTGCCAGCTTTTTGTGGTGGTTTTTGCTGTCCTCTACTTCCTGTTGCCTCTGCTCCTCATCCTTGTGGTCTACTGCAGCATGTTCCGAGTAGCCCGAGTGGCGGCCATGCAGCACGGACCGCTGCCCACGTGGATGGAGACACCCCGGCAACGCTCTGAGTCTCTCAGCAGCCGCTCCACTATGGTCACCAGCTCCGGGGCCCCCCAGACCACCCCGCACCGGACGTTCGGGGGAGGGAAGGCTGCAGTGGTCCTCCTGGCTGTGGGGGGACAGTTCCTGCTCTGTTGGTTGCCCTACTTTTCTTTCCACCTCTATGTTGCCCTGAGTGCTCAGCCCATTTCGACTGGGCAGGTGGAGAATGTCGTGACCTGGATAGGCTACTTCTGCTTCACTTCCAACCCATTCTTTTATGGATGTCTTAATCGTCAGATCCGAGGGGAGCTCAGCAAGCAGTTTGTCTGCTTCTTCAAGCCGGCTCCCGAGGAGGAGCTGAGGCTACCAAGCCGGGAGGGCTCCATTGAGGAGAACTTTCTGCAGTTCCTTCAGGGTACAGGCTGTCCCACTGAGTCCTGGGTTTCTCGACCCCTCCCCAGCCCCAAGCAGGAGACACCTGCTGTGGACTTTCGAATTCCAGGCCAGATAGCTGAAGAGACCTCTGAGTTCCTGGAGCAACAAATCACCAGCGACATCATCATGTCGGACAGCTACCTCCGTCCCGCCCCCTCACCTCGACTGGAATCATGATGGGCTTCTAGCCACTTGGAGGGAGATGGGGCTGGGGCCACTTTTAACTGAAGGAACACCTTGTGGGATCACCTATTCCCGGCTAGCAGGGGCTGGGGCTGGGGTCTCTACACACAGCTTTTGCTTAGTGTTTTCTGGGTCAGGAACAATGCCAACAGGATGAACGTGTGGCAAAAGCCTTGGACATGGCTATGATCCTTGACTACTGGGGGAGGGAACCTGGTGAGATGGTAATGAGAATAAAGGGTCACGAAGGTGAGATGATGCTTTTCAACCAGTGAATTTTCCATGCCTCAGAAGCAGGGAAACTCTCCAAGGGTAGGAGTTGGAGGATATAGAGCAGCAGGCCGGGTTTGGAGTTATCCTGGGAATCCCTTAGGGAATTTCAGTTTTCAGTGTAATTGTCCAGGGCAGTAATTGTATTCAAGCAAGGTAAGAAAATGACCTGTGTCTTCTCCTTTCCTTGCTAGGTTTAAAAAGAACTAAACAAAGTACAGCTGTTTCCATTTGAGTTAATGGATCTTTTTCTAGTTTTAGAACTGAGGTTTCCTTAAACTGAGAGGGCCAGCTGGGTATATTCCTTTCCCGAGTTTGGCCAGAAGCAAGGATAAATAGAAGGCAGGGTACAAAGAGGAGAAGGCAGAAAAGCTGACTACAGCTCTGTCCCACCCTTTGGGAACAGCCCTTCTGTTCTATTTTGCTGTCTCTCTTCTGCACATGGGAGATCAAGCTTCCAGCTTGATCTCAGCAAAGGCAAGGATACAACAAGATGGCTCTTTCTCCTTATTTTTTAGAATGAAGAAGTGGAAAGATTGGGGTTTGGGTGGCTGAAGGTGGGGGTTAGCATTTGAATTGCTAAGGTGGATGCATACAGAGAACCCAGAAAATCATCTTGACCAATAATACTGTAAATCTTTTTTTTCTTCCTAGGATTGGCCTCCCTGATCTCTCTCCTCACGGCAGTGACCCACCTCCAACCCCCTGGACTATCGGGTACAAGAGACTAAGGTTGGGAATGGGAAGGGTGGGGTTTCCATGGTCCATTAAATGCCTCCTACTCCCATTCATCGCTCTCAAAATTAGCTTCAGTGACAAAGACTTAAGTCTCTCTCCTATCTGCAGCCCTGGGTTGGAGAGAGGGCACGAGAGTTGGGTTCAGATGTTCACTGATTTGAGACTGTAGGAACTTGTTGGTTGGTATCAGTGGTGGTATTTGCAAGGAAGGGGGAATAGTTGCAAACTGGACAGGACACCCATCTGGGACTACCTGTCCATCCACTTCCATCAGTTGAATCAAGTAACATTCAAGGGTTGAGGCAGGACAAGAGGGTGCTTTGATCTGTATTTGAACAAATTCCTGGCTCACTGAACATTAAAGGGAAGACGGGCTGGTGGGAGTGGGATAGTTTCCCCTTTGAATGGCCAATAAATACTTTTTATTATAAAAAGTTATACTGATATCAACATTTACTATTTCAGTTCAATTTAGTGCATAATAGTTGAATACCTAGTATTCTCTGGGACCCACACAGTCACTGCCTTTGAGGAGTTCATAGTCTAATTTTATCAGGTACCTTATATTTTTACAGAGCACTTATATCCAGTAAAGCATTAAAGAATGTTTGAGAAATATATTGGAGAATACATTGGAGCTCAGTCCACTGCAGCAAGATACCTACATGGAAGCTTCCTGTGGATTGTGGAATGTGTGAGGGTTGTAAATGAAATTCTAGCTGCAGAAAAGAATTTATTAAGAAACTGGGCAAACAGCTTTCCCCCTTTAGATGTAGGAGAATTTACAGGTTTCTGTCTTCCTACCACCAGACTTACTTTAGTCTAGAACCTATTACACTGAAGAAATCCCTTAGATAGTATATCTACCAAGGAGAATCTTTCGTGATTGAAAAACATGCTCTTCTTGCTCTCCTCCCTTTTAAGATAAACTCAGAAGGGAGATATCTCATTTGTAGATAAGGGGTTCTCTTCAAACATCAGGGATCAGCTAGTAGGCCTTAAGCATTGCCAGCAGGTGGCAGTGTGAGTCCAGTGGAAACAGGAAAGGTGCTTGCATGAGGGAGTTGGGGTGGGAAGAGGGAGTGAGGAGAGGGGAGGACAGGAAACATTGTCTGGCAGCCATTTTGTTAATTTATTTTGTCTTCTCCTTTGCCTTGCCCTCCAACCCTTCCTTCACATACATCAAAAAAGAAAATTTTAAGTGCAAGGATATCTCTAATTCAGGCTTGTATTTCCTGACACTGAACTCACTGGTGTTTATTACAGAATATCACAAAGGCTGGTTCATTTGCCATTTATTTTTCCCTGAGTGGATCATGAAGGAAATAAAAATTTCTATTATGTTGACAATTCTCCCAACAGTTTCTGCCATGACCATCTTCCAGTTGTTTTCCAATCACCAGGACCACTTGGTAAAGTTTGCTATGTAGTTCTTGGCTGTGAAAGCTGTTCCTGGACAAAATCTGACCTCTCTAGTGGGCTCAAGAATCAACAGGTTGAGACATCTGACTGGTCAGTTACTTGTGTTGGGGTAACTTCCAAGCCTAGATGAAAACCTTCTGTTGTCAGGTCTCCCCAGGCAAACATCTTACAGTGGCATGGTAGAAAGGGGTGAATTTGGAGGCAGACATCTACTTTTCACTGTGTGAACTTGGGAAAGATGCTTAATTTCTCTGAGCCTATTTCTTCATCTGTAAAAACAGGGGTAACATTACCTACCTCACAGGGTTGTTGTGAGGACTAAAAGAGATGACCATGTGGAAGCACCTAGCCATACCTGGCAAATAGGTACTCAATAAATATTGGTTCTACCCTTTCCTCTTGCCCTATTCCCCCACAAGTATTGATTATGGCAAAGCCATCCTTTTTATTCTAACAGTCATTTGGGAATGAGTAGGAGGCTTTTCAAACTTTCAAGAACTGGCATTATGAAGTTATAGTGGATGAGGTTGTTTACCGTGGCTCTCAAGAAATCCCTAATTAATGAACTGTCATAATATAGACCTTTCTGTTTGGACCTTATATGCTAAGGTTTAGATTCTATTAGGGAAATAGTTTTTAATCGCAGGGAACAGTTTGGGGGACAAGAGTTCTCCTCTCTGGAATGTATGGTGATAGTATTTGTGCAGCTATTTGGCAGTAAAGGTAATTCAGGGCCACTGTCACGGGTAGTACCCAGGCTTATGAATGAAAAGGCTAGGAGTCTGGGGCTTTCATGGAGGTTTATTTTCAGGTGATGCTAGAGCTGAGAGACAAATTTACTAGACCCTCCCTTTTCGGGTAGTACCACAACAGGAAATTTCAGTAGGGAGATTCACAGGAGGCACTGGTTTGTTTTGAGGTGTGACCCGAGGTTAACTGATCTTGGTAGAAGTCCGAAGCCCCTGACGCGGAATCATTTATCCGCGCTAAAGTGGCTTATACTGGAGAAAGGTATCACGGAAATCTTGTGGAGAACTACACGCTTACCTTTCAGGTAATAGAATATTTAGCGATCTCAGGTGGCCTTCTGTCAACACAGTCGCTAGGCAATTCGTAGGTAACGGCACAAGGACCCGGATACATCCTGAGAGCAAGAAACGGGAGGACAAAGGGGAGGGGAGAAGGGGATGCTAAGGTCCTAGGCACGGTCGGCCTTACAGATCTCAAGATGTGAAGCGTGGCCGGCCCTAGGCTCTGCTGTTTGTTTTCATCCTGTAGATCGGGTTGAGACAACCCCGGCAGAGTGCTGTACACTTGGGAAGGGGCTTCGGGTCTCCACAGCCAGAGATCAAGGGGGCTTTTCTGGCCAGTGAGAAATTCCCAGCATAAATTCCTGTGCGCGCTGTGGACTCTTATCTGGGAATCCCCACCCCTCTTCCAAAGCCTGCTGTGTGACTTCAGGAAGGCGCCACCAACTGGGAAAGCCAGTCCTTGCTTTTTCTACGTTAACTCAAATAAGGCAGCCGAAAAGGAAAAGAGGCACTAAAGTCGAGCCGCGTGTACCAGCTACTCGACGAGACACCGGTACTCCGCTCGGACTCACCGCTCCTCTCCCCGTACTTCCGCTTTCCGTCACTCCTCTACCCCAGCTGGAGAGCTTTGAGCAGCAACCGCCTTGGGGCGTTGCCGGAAGTGTCGTAAACGCCGGATATCCGGTTCCTTCGGGCGCTCAAGTAGCTGACGGAGAGGGCCGCCGCCCAGCAGTAGACGCTGTCTCAGTTAGCCGAGCCGCAGACTCCGCGGTGTTGAGTGAGCCTGGGCTTGGTCCCCTCTCCCGCCGCCGCCATGGGCTGCACGTTGAGCGCCGAGGACAAGGCGGCGGTGGAGCGGAGCAAGATGATCGACCGCAACTTGCGGGAGGACGGAGAAAAAGCGGCCAAAGAAGTGAAGCTGCTGCTACTCGGTGAGGGGCTGAGGGCGGGGCTGGCGGGGTGAACCGGAGGGCCTAGGCACTTGGGAGCCCTTGCGAGAGCGGGGGGTGGGGTGGGGAGTCAGTCCCGGCCGGCTGAAAGGACCCCGAAGGGATCTGGAGGGCGTGACGGCCGCGGGGCGGGGTGTTGGGTTGGTGGCTTAGGCCCGGGAGGGCGTGATGAGGGGGTGGGGTTTAGGATTGTAGGAATTGGGCTGGAGGGAGGGTGTGACTCCGAGCTGGATTTGGCCTTTAGTGAAGAGAGTTTGGGAGTATGGGGCAGGAGGAGACTGTATTAGGAATACGCGAAAAGTTGGTAAAGGAAGAGCCGATATTAGGGAAGGTTTTGCAAGGGGTTAGAGTGTGTGGAGCTTGTATAATGGATTATGAGTTTGGAACGTGGTGATACTCTTGAAAGGATGAAGTTGGGATGCTTGAATGATTAATGTAAATAGAGGGGCAGGTACAGAGTGGTCACGTAAGGACCCTGTCATTTATTAGCAAGTGGGCATTTTGAACTGTTTGTAAGTGGAGGAACCTTGGATTAACCTGGAACATGAAGGTGTGTGGTTGAGATAATTGACAAATCTTAGGTATAAAGGAAAAGAGCTTGGGGTGCAGAGGCTGTTTATCCTTTTCCACCTTCTATCATTTTTGCTCTCTTGAGGTTTTATAACTCCTTCCCTTGTTTTTATAAAAGGGGAGGTGGTGTGAGCTGAGGAAATTTAAGGACTGGATGGTTTGAGGTTTGTGGCAAAAGATGTAGTGGACAATAGATTACATATTGGGAGTTGCTGAATAGTTGCTAGGTATGATGGACAGTGGGAATGGAGTTACCTTAGAATAAATGATGAAATTGGATACATTAAAAGAGCTGTGACAGAATTCTGGGGAGCTGTCTCTCCAAACTAAAAACATTGGCATCAAAAAATTACTACTTATTTCACCTGACATTCGTTTTGAGCAGCTTTTAGGTACAGTCAGATGCATTTTACTCAACACGATTAGTTTAAACATTTTTGAAGCTGGTTTCTAGAGGCTCAGTAAATCATATAAAGTACCCTGGCATCAGCATACCAATTAGTTAAGTCACAGTTTCTTTACTATGAGTATTTTCTACAGTTCTGTTAGAGAAGAATAAGTAGGAGTAATGGTTTCTGTAAGCAGTAGAACCTCTTTTTTTTTTTTTTTTTTTGCAATAGAACTTTTTAAAACAATTTTTGAGAAAAAGAAGTTGCTTTAGGAGAAGTGCCAAATTTTCATGGTGTAAAGCTCTGGAGAACAGAATGCACCACCATAACCTAAGGGTTATTTTGTACTCCAGGTTGTGCTGGGTCCCCAAGCCAGTATCTTCACATGTTGACTAATTTAGTAGTTTGTAGATAGCAGAAGCCCTAGGAACAGCTCTTTAGATATAGGGGGAAAGTTATGCATTGGAGCTTGAGCTTTTGGTTTGAATATCTGACCTTTCATAATACATGGATTTAAATTGTAATTCTAGACTGCCACTCTCTGTTTAACAGGTATCATTTGTGGATGAACATGGTCTGTGGCACATAGTAGGTGCTTCTTAAATATTTACTAGTGTAAACCACTTAATGTTGGAGATTGCTCCTTGGGCTCTTTCAGATGTTTAACATAAGCCATAATACTCAAGGCATTAATGTTGTCTGTATTGATTGATTGGTTATGAAATTAAAGGTATATTTTCATCTTGCCTTGTTTTACATTAGCCCATCAGAGATCCCCTCAGGATATTAGCCTATTGTAATACAGTTATAAACTGTGAGGCTTTCTTCCAAATGGCAGGATTTGGCAGGCAGAATTTAGGCAAGCAAATGTCTGGAAAAATCTTTATTTGGGATTTTATAAATAGTGCATTTAATTAAAAACAAAATAAAACACATGATGACTTAGCGAACTGCAAAAGCAGTAAGTAAAAAGCAAAGTACTGAAACATTTGCTTTTAATTTTTACCAATTTCATTGTTTTAAGTACGATTTTTTAATATTCTTGAGCAAGCGAAGTCAACAAATATAAATAGTTGTAGACACAGATGCTTTTGCTTGAACCATATCATAATGCACAGAAGTTAAAGTCATCCCTTATTTTCTTTAAGCAGAACTCATCAAGTATACGGATAACTTTTTTTTTGCTGAGAATACCTCCTTTGATGCACATGCAAGTCATTTTTACTTCATCACTTTGAAACTGTCAAACTTAGTCTAAGTTGAGATGTATTCAGTTACCTATGTTTTTCCTGGCACATAACAGGTGTTCATTAGATATTACTAGGTTTTTTTGTTTGTTTGTTTGTTTTGAGGGATGTAGTTTAGTATAGTGATAACAACATGAGCTATGAAGTCAGACTATTTTAAATTCCAATTCCCCAGCTGTAAGCTTGGGAAAGTTACTTAGTTTTGCTCTGCTCCATTTTCTCATCTTTAAAATAGAGAAAATAGAGGCACTATAGGAATGCTATGAGGATTAATATGATAATAATGTAAAGTGGAATACAGCCTGGCACATAGGATTAGCTCAGTGAATATTAGCTATTATTGTTATTATTTATTTTTTTTTAAGATTTTATTTATTTATTTGACACAGAGAGAGAGATCACAAGTAGGCAGAGAGGCAGGCAGAGACAGAGGGGTCAGTAGGCTCCCCGCTGAGCAGAGAGCCCGATGTGGCCCTGAGACCATGATCTGAGCTGAAGGCAGAGGCTTAACCCTCTGAGCCACCCAGGCACCTCGCTATTATTGTTATTATTAAATCAAAAATAATGTTACAGTTTATAGGTACTATAGAAATTCAGTTTAAGAAGCCAGGGTGGGGGGCGCCTGGGTGGCTCAGTGGGTTAAAGCCTCTGCCTTTGGCTGAGGTCATGATCCCAGGGTCCTGGGATCAAGCCCTGCATCAGGCTCTCTGCTCAGCAGGGAGCCTGCTTCCTCCTCTCTCTCTGCCTGCCTCTCTGCCTACTTGTGATCTCTCTCTGTCAAACAAATAAATAAAATCTTAAAAAAAGAAAAAAAAAGCCAGGGTGGGCTGAATTAGTTAAGGAATACTTAAATGTTACAGTTTTTTTTTTTTTTTTTTTTAAGATTTTATTTATTTGTCAGAGAGAGAAAGCATGAGAGAGCGAGCACAGGCAGAGTGGCAGGCAGAGGCAGAGGGAGAAGCAGGCTCCTGCCGAGCAAGGAGCCCGGTGTGGGACTCGATCCCAGGACGCTGGGATCATGACCTGAGCCAAAGGCAGCCGCTTAACCAACTGACCCACCCAGGCGTCCCAAATGTTACAGTTTTTTGATTACCTTTGATTTGAATTTCCTTTAGGTGTGTTCTTGGGAAGATCTTGATAATGTCAAATTAATGTTTAATCACAGTATTATGTGGGAAGACAAAATTATATTATGCAAAGCTTCCCAACTGGAGTGCAGTACATAGGATGGTATACAAGTGTGCTGTTTGTAAATTTTTTTATAGTTTTGAAATTTCATTTTTTTATTTAAAAAAATTTTTTTTAAACTTTTTTTTTTTAAGATTTTATTTATTTATTATCAGAGAGAGAGAGAGAGCACAGGCAGACAAAGTGGCAGGCAGAGGCAGAGGGAGAAGCAGGTTCCCTGCTGAGCAAGGAGCCTGATGTGGGACTCGATCCCAGGACGCTGGGATCATGACCTGAGCTAAAGGCAGCCGCTTAACCGACTGAGCCACCCAGGCGTCCCTAAAAATTTTTAAGGTTATTTATTTATTTGACAGAGAGCTTGAGAGCACACAAGCAGGGGGAGCTGCAAAAGGAGAGGGAGAAGCAGGCTCCCCAGGGGATGAAGGGCTCAATCTGAGGACCCTGGGATCATGACCTGAGCGGAAGGCAGACATTTAATCGACTGAGCCACCCAGGCGCCCCTATAGTTTTGAAATTTTATATCATTTTCATAACTTTTTGAAATTTTGCAACAGCTGAAATGATATTTGAACATTTTTTAGTATGATTTCTTCTTTAAACTTTGGAAACATGGCAGTTGCAAATATTAGGAAGGTTTATGTCAATTAGTATTTAATATCATCTGTAATACTTTGTATTTTTTCATGTCATAATTTTATGATATGAAGAAAATACATATTATTTTTTCCAAGCTCCTCCGGCTTACTTTAGTAAGCCTTAGAAATATTATCATTTTCAGTGTATGCCATCATGTGACAAAAGTTGGGAAGCACTGGTATAATGAATGGATAAGAGTACTGCTTTCAGAGTCACATAGAAATGAATTCAGTTCTCACCTTCATTTACTAGGTGTGAGACCCAGAGCATATAACTTAGCCAGTGAATCTTATTTTCACGTATATAAGGTGAGGGTGATGATGTCTATTTTATAATATGCAATAGGATAATATATGTAAAATGTTTAGCAATAAATACTCAGTATAGGTAACTTCTGTTATTATGATAATGTCTGTGAAAGCTTTTCATTTTAGCTACTTTTTCAAGGGTGTTTCAGACAAAGGATTTTTTTCAAATACATTCTTTTCAAAGGTTTTCAAGGAATTTTAATAAATATCACTCTTTTGATGTTAAAAAGGATTAAGTACTATAGTTTTGTAAGTTATTGAATGTTTTACTCCTGTGCTATCTTCAGATTTTATTTCTTGACAATTCCCCTTAGCAGATCTTGAGAAAACATTATTATGCAAAATGAGATTACTGCTTTGTTCTCTACGATATTTTTGGTGGTGGTATGTCAGAAATTAAGTTGCGTTCAAAGAATTGGGATCCTCTAATTCACTTAAACCTTAAGTAATTTTTGTGGTGTTATTTCTCTTATTCTTGAATTTGACTGAAATTAGTTTAATGTGATAATGCTGTTTAGGAAAACCTGAAAGACACAAATTTATAAAGTGCACATAATGTAAATGTTTAAGAGAATATAAAGAGAAGAAACTGTTGTAGTGTTTGATTTTCCCTCCAGTTTTAACTGTCTTCATTTTGGTAAAATTCTTTTCCAGTGTTTGGAAAGTTAGAGTTACCTTTAAGCCTTTATCTCTCCAGGCTGTTACCTGCTTAGCAGTCATCTGTATCATACATGTAATTGAAGCTGCTTGAGCTGAATAACATTGTCTTTGGAGCATTGTTTAATTGCCCCAGTTTTGATACAGTTCTCTATGTAAATGAAGTAACCTATTTTTCATGTTTTGATATTAGTAAGTTGTAACAGAAATGAATATATCGGATACAAACCAAACAAAGAAGCACCAGAAAGACCAAATTTGTTTGACTTGTACCTGAATAATGGCCTGGTAATCTTAGAAACAAATTTCAGGAGGGTATAGTCTTTAGTGAATTTCCTTTGATTTTCAAGTTGGACTTGGAAGATACTTAAAAGTTTAAGAGATTTGTGGGATGCCTGGGTGGCTCAGTCAGTTAAGGGGCTGCCTTCAGCTCAGGTCATGATCCTAGGGTTCTGGGATCAAGTCCTGCATTGGGCTCCTCACTTGTCAGGGAGCCTGCTTCTCCCTCTGCCTGCTCTGCCTGCTGTTCCCCCTGCTTGTGCTGTCTCTCTCTCTGATAAATAAATAAAATCTTAAAAAAAAAAAGTTTAAGATATTTGTTAAGGGCTAGTGGGGATATTAGTGTGTTCATTGTTCCATTACTATTTTGCTGTTATGGACTTCTTTTTGTTACCAAGTATAATTCACAAATGGGTAAATGTTTTTAATATTCGTACAAAAAGACTTTGAGTTTTTGGGATCATTGTTAGTGTTTTATATCTAGAAAAATTTTGCTGCTTAACTTTGAAATAGTATTCTAAATTTTTTCTAGTTGCTCATGTAAATCTACTGCTGTATAGTTAGGGATGTCTCACCATGATTAAAACATACATTTATTTATTTATTTATTTATTTATTTATTTATAAAGATTTTATTCATTTGTGTGAGAGAGAGAACAAGCAGAGGGAGTGGCAGGCAGCGGGAGAAGCAGGCTCTCTGCTGAGCAAGGAGCTCTATGTGGGTCTCTATCCCAGGATCATGACTGAGCCATAGGTAGAGGCTTAACCAACTGAGCCACCAAGGTTTCCCTACCCTCTTGTATTGAAATTGTGCTTGTATTTCCTGCCCTTTTTTTTTTTAAAGGCTTTATTTATTTATTCATTTATTTGGTAGTGGGCAAAGGGAGAAGGAGAAGCAGACTCCCCACTGAACAGGGAGTCAGTCAGAGGCAGGGCTCAATCCCAGGATCATGACCCTAGCCAAAGGCAGACCCTTAGCCAACTGAGCCACCCAGGTGCCCTCTCCTGCTTTTATTTATGTGGTCTGCTATTAATAGTTAATACTCTGGTGACATGGGGACCATATAAGTAAGACTTCTTTAAAGCTAATTAGGTAGCTTGCTTCTTGTCATCTTGTAATTTCCTGTAGTAGTTGAATTTTAAAATCAAAATAGTAATCACTTGAGCTTTAAGAGCTTATTATGGAAATCGTACACTGAATTTGGATTTCTGTTTTAGTCATGTATTGATAGCCCTAGTTTTTATACTTTTTTATTAAATGGAGAATGTTGTATGGAAATGGATTTTTCCCAGGACCTTGGAAATTATATTTTACATATGTAAATTACAGGATTGTTTTAGAGGGACATGCTTGTGATGGAACATTTTTCCCTGTTTCCTGAAGTTAGAACATCAGAACTGATAACTTCAAAACAGGGTTCTGTTTGATGTAAGATATAATCACTACCATGATTTACATAGATAAAGTAGTTCTGATGTATGTGTTAGGATAACAGAGTCTTAAACTTTCCATGGCAGTTATTTCAATGGTGAGTTAAATATTTTTGAAAATAAACATTGAATGATTTCAGTTTAATGATATAAATCTCTTTCAACATTTCTCAGCATTAATAAATCCTCACATATTTTGGTTCATTTCAGGTGGTTAAAAACTAATTTCCTTCCTTCCTTCCTCTGCTTTTTTTTTTTTTTTTTTAAGATTTTATTTATTTGTGGGAGAGCGTGTGCGAGAGAGCACAGGGTAGGGGGGGCCAGAGGGAAAAGCAGACTCCCCAGCTGAACAGGGAAGCCCACCACTCAGGGCTGTATCCCAGGACCTTGGCCTGAGCCAGCAGACACTTAACTGACTGGGCCACCCAGCTGCCCCCTCTTTGCTTTTTGTTTTATTTGTTTTTGGGGTGGGTTTTTTTTTTTGGTTGTTGTTGTTTTTATTTTTTATCTCATATAAAGATATTATTTTTATATAATAACTTTATTGTATTATATATGTTACATCTATGTAAATATATAATATTTATTTTTATCTTATATATCTTATATATTATAAATATATCTTATATTTTTACCTTATAAGAAATATATTTCTTACCCTTTCATTTTTGTTACTATGGTAATAACTAAAATAACTAAAATCCACATTCACATCTTCATCAATATTTATAGTTTTTTACAATTTTTTTAAATTAATTTCATTTCTTTTCAGCGTAACAGAATTCATAGTTTTACAACACACCCAGTGCTCCATGCAATACGTGCCCTCCATAATACCCACCACCTGGCTCCCCCAACCCCCCCCCTTCAAAACCCTCAGGTTGTTTTTCAGAGTCCATAGTCTCTCATGGTTCATCTCCCCCCCAATTTCCCTCAACTCCCTTCTCCTCTCCTTCTCCCCATGTCCTCCGTGTTATTTGTTATGCTCCGCAAATAAATGAAACCATATGATAATTGACTCTCTCTGCTTGACTTATTTCATTCAGCATAATCTCTTCCAGTCCCGTCCATGTTGCTACAAAAGTTGGGTATTCATCCTTTCTGATGGAGGCATAATACTCCATAGTGTATATGGACCACATCTTCTCTATCCATTCGTCCGTGGAAGGGCATCTTGGTTCTTTCCACAGTTTGGTGACCGTGGCCATTGCTGCTATAAACATTGGGGTACAGATGGCCTTTCTTTTCACCACATCTGTATCTTTGGGGTAAATATCCAGTAGTGCAATTGCAGGGTCATAGGGAAGTTTTTTGAGTTCTTCTAGACTACTTACAAGTTTGTGTGTGTGTGTGTTTTGTTTTTAAAGATTTTATTTATTTATTTGACAGAGAGCACAAGCAGGAGGAGCAGCAGAGGGAGAGGGAGAACCAGGCTCCCTGCTCCGTGTGGGGCTTGATCCCGGGCCCCTGGGATAATGATCTGAGCTGAAGGCAGACTCTTAACCAACTGAGCCAGCTAGGCACCCTTACAAGTTTTTTTAATTAACTTTTATTATGGAATAATTTCATGTTTGTAGGAAAGTTGCAGAGATGTAAGTACATAGAGTACCTGTATACTCTTCACCTGGTTTCCCTTAATGTTGACATCTTACATAGCTATGGTACATTTGTCAACATTGCACAATATTGGTGCATTAATGTTAACTAAACTACATACTTTATTGGATTTCAGCAGTTTTTCCACTAATGTTCTTTTTCTGCTTCAGGACCCAGTGTAGGACGCTGCATTGCATTTAGTCATGGCTCCTTTTTATTGAGCTTTTTGGTTTTCAGTGTTGGCAGTATCCCCAGGGAGGTTCATTTATTAACTTATTTATGATTTGGTATCTCTGATCATCTTTTATGTGCACAGGTACTTTCTTAGCCTGGAGATAAATGAGAAATAGACAAAACTCTTAAGCAGATAGGGGTGCCTGGCTGGCTCAGTCGTTAGGCAACTGCCTTTGGCTCAGGTCATGATCCCAGGGTGCTGGGATTGAGCACTGCATTGGGCTCTCTGCTGGGCAGGAAGCCTGCTTCTCCTCTCTGCTTGTGCTCTCTCTCTTGCTGTGTCTCTCTCTCTGTCAAATAAATAAATAAATAAATAAATAAAATCTTAAAAAAAAAAAAAAGCAACTCTTAAGCAGTTAAAGTTGTGGAGATACAGGAGTAAACAATGGTTAATATGTGTGGGTGGAATGTAGTTACAGAAGGAGTAGCTGATTTGGGGAGGAGGCTGAAGAAACATGTCAGGGAAGTCCTCCCAGAGGAGGTGATGTCTGACATAAGGGACAAATAGGAACTCTTAAGACAAAGACCAGAGGAAAGTGCATCCAGACAGAGGGAGTAATATGTACAAAGGCTCAGAAGTGTGAGTGAGCAAATATATTTGCCTGGGATAAAGGGTTAGTATAGGAGGAGTGTGGGAGATAAGGCTGGAAAGGTGTGCAGGGGATTTGGAGAGTGTTGATTTGAACTTTTAGTCTTTAAAGCCATATTTTATTTTATAGCTAGAAGTAATAGATATAATTTGGGGGAAATCATTTAGGGACTTTGCATTCTCCTCCCTCATTCCACTGCTAATTTATGCTGTAATGAAAGGTTAGTAAAAGTAAATACATGCATGAATCCCAAACTTTTGGGTTTTGACTTACAGCACTGATGAACATTTATATGGTAAGGGAAATTGAAATTGTAGGAATCCTTTGATCTGGCGAATCAGTTTATAATGGTTTGTTATTTGTGAATTTTTAAAATGTGGTATTTGCATTTGATTGAATAGTTGTGTAGAAAAGTGCTGTATGCTGCCATCATTGTTTGGGAACTTAGGTAGGGATATGATTCTAACATTTTTAAGTGTAAAATTTAGGGAAATATGGGTTTTGGTGAATGGATGTAACATTACAGTTAACTTTGGAGGACACTCCATTACATATAAAAATTTATTTGTATGGTTTAAAACTGAGTATTTTACATTTCTATCACAAGAAAATTTTGAGGCAGAGCTAGAAAGAAATACACCTTTGCAAAAATAGTTTCAGTCTTAAAAAAAAAAAATAGTTTCAGTCTTGTACGATGTGCATACCATACAATTTAGCGTTAGCACCAAAATGCTTTTAAAGAAATAAAAGGAAACTTACTCACCAGAGGCCAAAATTAGAACATTGAGGCAGCCAGAGGATAATTCCTCTTCTTGCTCACAAATAACTGCTCCCTTAAGCATTCTTTTTATATATCACAAAAGTGAAGAAGAAATCCTACTCTCCCTCTAATTGGCCAGTTGCCCCAAGAGAACACATGATCTTTAGCGACACTCAAGTTACCTTTTTCATATCCTCAAGTGATAACATTTTGAGGAGAGTATGTGGCGAAGTGAGCTGCTTTAGTCTAGGATTTCACATATTGTGATCTGGAAGTTCAGGATGACTTTTTCTGTACCTTCTAGGGCAGAGTCCTCAGATAAAATCTGATTGGTTTTACTCATGTTTTGGAGCTTGGACACACAGGATGTGGGCCCTCTGTCAGCCTATGACTGAGTGGTTTCTGTGTCAGGTGTTTACCCCTATCGAGAGTCACAGAGGTGTGACTCAGTTATGTGGGGGATTGCCTACTGAGGAAGCTAAGGAGGGATTTCTCCAGGGGTTATGGGCAAGCATATATTCTGAAGTTATGTTTAATATATCAGTTAAGGTGTTTTTTGTTTTTGTTTTAAGATTTTGTTTATTAGGGAGCGAGAAAGAGAAAGAGCCAGAGCACTAGCTGGGGGAGGGGCAGAGGGAGAAGCAGACTCCTGGCTAACCACAGAGCTCACACAGAGCTTGATCCCAGGAACCAAGATCACGACCTGAGCTGAAGTAAAACCCTTAACTGACTGAGCCACCCAGACACCCCTGTGTCAGTTAAGTTTTATCAAAAGCTTTTTATATGTGCTTTGAGTCTTTTTGGCAGTTGGTATGTGATTGCTTCCCAGAAAACTCTTTTTCAGGGGCACCTGGGTGGCTCAGCCTATAAAGCTGTTGATTTTGGCTCAGGTCCTAATATCAGGGTTGTGAGATCCAGTCCCAGATCCGACTCCATGCTGGGCTAGGAAACTGCTTGAGATTCTCTCTTCCTCTTTCCTGCTCCTCCGCTCTCCCTCTCCAAAGGAAAAAAATCTTATTCACAGTAGAGACCTGTTATCTCTGTCCCAATCACAGTGTACTGCTTTTACCTTTAATATATTCATTCATTTATTCATTCACTAAACAAGTATTTGAGTACTATGTTTCGTGCACTCTTTTAGGTGTTGGGATATAGGATGTTCAAGACAGATTTGTAGCAGTTTATTTCACTGAACTGGATGGTGGGTGCAAGGGAGCTGGGGCAGGGTTTGAGAGGTTTAGAGGGGAATAAGGAGAATAGGAGCTTGTGAGTGAGTTCAACTGTATTGTCAGGTGTAGTTGTGGGGTGAGAGTTGAAGACCTCTGCCAGGAAGGGGTGTGGCACTGAATAAAGATGGCAGAGGAATGGAAATCTTCTGTTTCTGTTAACTGCCCACATTGAAATTCCATTCATGGCAGCTGGAATTTACAAAATGTGATTAGGCAACTACAGAATCTCATAGAAACTCAAGCTGTTCATCCCACAGTTATTATGTGCCTACTCTGTCCTAGATATGGGGGGGGTAGTAGAAACAAAAAGAAGGCATTGTTTTGTGCTTTCGAGGAGTGTGCTTTTTTGTGTTTAGGACTAATGGAGTCATAAACAGGTACAAACGCAAGTAATTACAGTAATTTGACCAAGTATTAGTCCTTGAGGAAGAAGTACACAGATGGGGAAGGATTTTCAGGTCATACTAGAAAGAGTTTAATTATCATTTTAGTAAAAATGAAGAAAACCAGTTAGTTTATGAAAAGCAAGATTAGGATCTGGAAAGATAGTCAAATAATTTTTTTTTAGAGTAGCCAGACCTGGCCAGAGATATAAAGAGGCTGGGAAGGACAGTTTAGGACTTAGTTTTGGAAGTTAATCTATAGGACTTCTGCAGAAAGGGAAGACTCTGTGTCAGCCATCAGGAATAATATCTCCCTTAAGAGGGAATGGAGATGGTTTTGGCAAGGAGTTGGAAGTTTGAGTTGAATAAAGTTTCAAGGATGTTCATAAGTAGAGGCTTGGCACGCTTAGAGGGACAGTGGCCTAGGTAAAGCGATTATTTTGATATTTTAGGCTATGGAAACTTGCTGATTTCACAGATAGATATAACTTCACCATGAGACCACACATTCCTTAACTTATTTGTATTTGTGCCCAGCAGTTCCAGGCACATAGAAGAGACGTGTTAAAAAATTTTTTTTTAATTTGCTCCATAATGTTTTTCCCATTTGTAATTCTGCTAACCTTTTCTTTTACTGAATTAGGGAGCAGTTGGTTTTTGTATTAAGTATGGTACTTTGAAGGGCATTTTGAATGAATTGTTATTTTTAACTTTAATCTGAATTTTTACTCCCTTAGTTACCTAGGCCTGTAGATAAGAAGAAATCAGTAGGAGCAATAGATAAGATTATTGGAAATAGCATGGACCGTGCTGCTGTGATCTTTTGTTAGGGATACTCGCATTTTTTCTTAGGACTAGCAGTCTAACTTGAATATTCTGTTAGTTTAAGACTGTGGAATTATAGAATGCCTTCAAGCATGAGTATAGGTTGCCAGCCAGGCAGCTCTTCCTTACATTGCTGCACTCTTTAATTCTTTGTATTCTTTGTGTCCTCTTGATCAGGAGTGCATGATTGGAGAGCATGCTGATCACTGTATAATGGCAGCTATTTTGAATAGTTGGATTAATATGAAGGTGTGGATCTGTGGTTTGATTTGAAGCCTCTTTGTGTCAGAAGTAGTGATTTCATCTGTTTTTAGCATTATAATAATTGTAGTCATAGAATGTTAGAGAGCAACCATAGGGCACATCTAGGCCAAAACCCTTCATATTTTATATATAAGGACATAGGCATTGTGAAGTTAGGTGACTTGCTCAAGATCACACAGCTAGTCAAGGTAGAGTTAGGACTAAAATCTACTTTTCATTGAATTTATTACTGCGTGGTATTATTGACTAAGAAAATCTTTTTAAGTGAAGTTAGAAAAATCAAATATATGTGCTGATCAGACTTTCAGCCTGCTGTGGGAGGAAGGCTGTCTAGGCCTGTTCTCATCATATGTTCCCATGTGTCTGGTAAAGGGTGGTGGAAACGGGTGGGCTGTGGAGAGACCAAGAAGAGTGCCTTGGTCTAGCACTGGCTAGAGTGTTATCTAAAAATAGTGCCATATTGGGACTTAGCTATGCAGACCTCCAGAAAGAGGGCTATGTCCTAGTTATAATGTGTGCTTTTAGAAATTTCAGGATTTCTCCACAGAAACAAAGGAGTATTTAAAAGGAAAGATGTTTCAGTTGCTCCTGGAATAACCACGAGTACTCATGATAGTGGTACAGAAACCTTTGAGGAACATTGAAGGAAAAGCTGTAAGGAGTACAGATGGGTGAGAATGTGGGAGAGGAGGTAGAGGTAGTTAGGAGTATCTAAGGGCTGAAAATATATTTAAGGAAGAGACTGTTTTTGTTCCTCATGGTGGGGTAGAGAAAATGATTAATGGTTTGACATAGTTTGCTGTGGCATTTACGGTCTAAATTGCTGTTTTAGCGTGTGAATCCAGACTTCATCTAGCGTTTATTATTGTGAACTAGCTGATAAGTAGTTATATCATTTCTTCCAGGAATTTGAACCAACCTCAATATCTGTAAGGAGGTTTTATTAAGTTAAACTTTTGGGGACTTAACATTACTGAGTGTTATTCCAGTGAAAAAACAGCATTCACAAATAATAGCTAGGTAACATTTATTGAATATTTATTACAGCCTGTACTGCTTTAAGCATCTCCTGTTGACCCTTGTTTTACAGATAAGTAAGTTCATTGTGCCTGAGGGCAGGGAGGGTAAAAGCACAATGTAGTTCCTTGGACTGGCTTTAAATTTTCTTTTAATCAAAGTGAAAGAGGCAAAAAGAGAAGATACTGGGTGACACAATGTTTCTGATTATCAGCCATCTTTTCGTGTTAATTTCTATGTATTTTATTTATTAAAGATTTATTTGAGAGAGAGAGGAGAGAACAAGAGCTGGGATGCAGGGTACGGAGAGGGATAAACAGACTCTCTACTGAGCAGGGAGCTCCACGCTGGGCTCCGTCCTGGGACTCCAGGATCATGACCTGAGTTGAAGGTAGATGCTTAACCGACTGAGCCACCCAGGCATGCCTAGCATCAGTTTTTAAAATCAGTGTTACGGGACCCCTGGGTGGTTCAGTCGGTAAGCTTCTGCTTTCCGCTCAGGTCAGGATTCTTGAGTTCTGAGATCAAGTCCTGCATTGGGCTCCCAGCTCAGTGGGGAGTCTGCTTCTTCCTCTGCCCCTCTCCCTGGTCATGCACATGCTCACTCTCTCTCTCTCTCCTGCAAAAATGGATAAGTAAAATCTTTTAAAAAAACAACATCAGTGTGTATGTAAGTTGAATGTGTTTACTCATGATGATTTACTTATATTAGCAGTTCACTGGCCTATAAAAATTTTGCAAAGACATTATCACCATCTCTTGTTTTTCATAAATGTAATGTAGTATATATTGCAGGAAGAAGTAGGGAGAACACATGATGGTGTCTGCTGTCCAGTAGCTCCTTAAAAATAAAATATAAGGGATGCCTGAGTGGCTCACTTGGTTAAGCCGCTACCTTCGGCTCAGGTCATGATCCTGGGGTCCTGGGACCGAGTCCCACATCGGGCTCCTTGCTCGGCAGGGAGCCTGCTTCCTCCTCACTCTCTGCCTGCCTCTCTGCCTGCTTGTGTGGACTCTCTCTCTGACAAATAAATAAAATAAAAAAAAATAAAATTTAAGACGTTTTTAGGTAAATATAATGATTTTACAATGGACTATGTACTGGTGAATTATTTTTCATCAGACCTTGTTGGTGATCATACTTACTTGCACACATAGTTATGACTCATTCTGTTTGATTTTTTTTTTTTTACGATTTTATTTATTTATTTGACAGAGAGAGAGAGAGAGAGCAAGCAAGCAAGCAGAGCAAGGAACCTGACATGGTGCCCCACTCTTCTCCCTCTCCCACTCCCCCTGCTTGTGTTCCTTCTTTATTTGACAGAGGGAGAGAGAGAGAGCAAGCAAGCAAGCAGAGCAAGGAACCTGACATGGTGCCCCACTGCTTCTCCCTCTCCCACTCCCCCTGCTTGTGTTCCTTCTTTCGCTGTCTCTCTCTGTGTCAAATAAATAAGTAAAATCTTCAAAAAAAAAAAAAAAAGATTTTCTAAATTAATTCTACCCTTTCATCCTCTGCAGATTACCTGCCCTCTTTTATTGAGAAGACCATCTAACTTGGCTATTTCTCCCCCTTTTCTCTCAAAAATCTCTATAGCTTCCCCCTTTATCCTTTCTTCCTCTTTATGTAAGATGTCATTTAGATATATATTGTTTTAAGGATGAGTCTTTTGAGTCGAACTGATTCCATTCCCTCCTGTTTTTGGGACCTTACAGACCTTTTCCTCTGTAAATCCTATCCCCTGACCATTTCCTTCCCTCCTGCCTGAAGTCATCATCAGTTCCTGCCTCTCCAAGCCATAGGTTGTATCTTTGCAGTTCCTTTGAATTCCAGTTCCATTCTTTGTTTCCATTAATATTACTACCCTGGTAGATTGAAGATGGACAAATGAATTTCTCCTTAAATTTGTGATGAATTTTGAAAGAAGATAGGTTAAAAGATGTTTAAACAAAATTAAGTTCCAAGTAACACATAATATGTATTGTGGGAGGGAGATGAGATGTGAGAAGCAGTTTAAAACCTAAGAGCAAGATGTTATTAGAGAGGGAACTTATTACCCAACTTTTGGAGCACAGAGGATTGAAGTAAAAATGAAGAGTTCATGGGCACCTGGGTGGCTCAGGGTTAAGCCTATGCCTTTGGCTCAGGTCATGGTCCCAGGGTCCTGGGGTCGAGCCCCGAAGGATAGAGCCCTGAATCAGGCTCTCTGCTCAGCAGGGAGCCTGCTTCCCCTGCCCCCCTGCCCCTCTGCTTGCATCTCTGCCTACTTGTGATCTCTGTCAAAAAAAAAAAAAAAAAAATCTTTAAAAAATGAAGAGTTCAGATCTAATAATAAAGGGTTATAGAAAATGTTAGAGAATTATTAGTGCCATTTGGAAATGATAAGAAGAGGGGCTTTGAGCTGGAAGTTTCAAAAAATTAGAGCAGTAACATACAGTAGGTGCAGTGTCAGGCTCAGCCATGTGAAGAATAGAAAGGATTAATTTGAGAAATGCATAAGAAGTGAGATTTCATTACAGCTTGATGTAAGGTGAGAAGAGTGAGTGGGTTCCAGATGATTCTTAGATTTCGTACTTGGAAGAAAGGTAAGATGGTAGCACTTCTTGCTGATCTGGAAGCTGCCTGGGTCAAAGACTTGGTATAAAGCAGTTCTTCCCCCCCCCCATTCATTCTTTATTTCTATAAAATGCCCTGGAATGCCCAATAAGATAAATCTTATATTTAGTTTTGTATTCAGTAAGAGGTGCCTTTAAGAGGTGAAACTGGATGCCTAGTAAAACCTTGGGTGGATATATGTAGTTTGATAGTAAAGAGAAGGACAAAGGGGTCATCAGGGAACCTTGAAAAAACGAGAGAGGCAGGGCAACATACTTCTTTGAAATCAGCACCTTCATAGGATATACTTAATGAAATGGGTAGAAATTGATTCTTAATTTTTAAAAAAGGTTTTATTTATTTATTTGACAGAGATAACAAGTAGGCAGAGAGGTAGGCAGAGAGAGAGGAAGGGAAGAAGCAGGCTCCCCGCTGAGCAGAGAGCCTGATTCAGGGCTCTATCCCAGGACCCTGGGATCATGACCTGAGCCGAAGGCAGAGGCTTTAACCCACTGAGCCACCCAGGCGCCCCTAGAAATTGATTCTGAGAGTAACAGACTCATTGATTATTTCTTTCTACTATTTCTATTATTTTTATTATTTCTACCATTTCTGTACATAAATGGTAGAAATCCTGTCTTCAATATGTAAAAGAATGTGAACATTAGCTCATTGACTTCTGCTTTTCGTGGTAAATTTAGTAACTGGTGCTAACATGGGATCATCTAGGAATTTTGTGTCTTAAACTAGTATTTCAAATATAGCTGGTATGCTTTTGTATTCTCTTCAGAATTGAATCAATTTTTTTTTTTGTAGGTATGCATGGGAGAAAGCACTTTTTTAAAAAGATTTATTAGAGAGTGAGTAGGCATGCAGGCAGGAAAGCAGAAGTGGGGAGGAGAGAATCCTCAAGCAGATTCCTTACTGAGCACAGAGCTCAACAGGACACAGGGCTCAGTGCCAGGACCCTGAGATCATGACCTGAGCCGAAATCGAGAGTTGGCTACTCAACCGACTGAGCTCCCCAGGCACCTCTGGAGAAAGCACTTCTTTCTAGCAGTATCATTAAAAAGTTCTTTGTGTGTTAGTTAACATAAATAATTAGTGCTACCCCTATTTATTATTAGAGCAGAGATAAAGTCAAATAAATACTTCCTTTTTGAGTCTGTAAAAATGTAGATGCCTAGAGTTTTTAAATTATTTGAATTTTATTTTAACAGTTTTGGTTGTAGCATTGAGAAATATTTAGTAAAGGATCATGCTTATTAAGCTTTAGTAATATATCTGTTCAACAATACTTTTTTAAAAAAATATTTTATTTATTTGACAGAGATCACAAGTAGGCAGAGAGGCAGGCAGAGAGAGAGAGAGAGGAGGAAGCAGGCTCCCTGCTGAGCAGAGAGCCCGATGCGGGGCTCGATCCCAGGTCCCTGAGATCATGACCTGAGCTGAAGGCAGAGGCTTAACCCACTGAGCCACGCAGGCGCCCCTCAACAATACTTTCTTGCCTAGCCAATTTATGTCACGCCCAGTTCTAGGCCCTGGGAATACAAGGAAGAATAAACCATTATGGGGTTTATATTTTAGTGAGATAGAAAATGAACAGATTGTAATGTGAAGAAGTGATAAATGCTTTGAAAAAATATAACCTAGAGTGGGGAGAGAGAGTATGATGGGGTGGGGACTATTTAGATTAGTCAGGGAAGGCTCTTTTGAGGGAAAAAGAAAGTCTTACAAAAAGTTACTCCCAGGGAGGGGGTGGGATTAGGGGACTGGGAAAAGAATAAATGAAACAAGATGGGATTGGGAGGGAGACAAACCAAAAGAGACTCTTATGTCATAAAACAAACAGAGGGTTGCCGGGGGAAGGGGTGTAGGAAGAGGGTGGTGGGGTTATGGACATTGGGGAGGGTATGTGCTATGGTGAGTGCTGTGAAGTGTGTAACTCTGGCAATTCACAGACCTGTACCCCTGGGGCTAATAATATATGTTTATAAAAAAATTAAAAAACTAAAAAAAAAGAATAAAAATTGAAACCTCTATTAAAAAAAAAAAAAAGTTACTCCAGGCAGAGGGAATAGTAAATGGCAAAGAGCATGAATTAGGATCTAGCTCATTGAGAACCAGTTTGGTATTTTGGAAGAAAGGCAAGAAAACTGGTCTGACAGGAGCGGAGAGAATGAAGTTGAGAATGATAGGAATTGAGGGTAAAGCAATACGCAGGGGCCAGAGCATGTTTGACCTTATTGCCTATGGGATTTATTTTGAGTGTGCAGTTGAGATACAACATGGAGTTAGAGGTGCCAACACCTCCACACCCCACATACTGAAAAATTTTTGTAAAACATTTTGACTCCCCAAAATTTAATAACCTGCTGTTGATTGGAAGTCCTACCATAATATAGTCAGTTAGCATATATTTTGTTTGTTATATGTATCATATATTGCATTCTTACAATAAGTAAGCTAGAGAAAAGAAACTTATGAAGAAAATATTACAATACTGTACTGTGTTTATTGAGAAAGAAAAAGAAAAGAAAAAGTCATGTGTTAAGTGGACCTGTGTAGTCCAAACCTGGGGGGTCAGAGTTGTGACATGATTTGATTTTTTTTTTTTTTTTTTTTAAACAAAGTTCAGTGCAGCTACTGAGTGGAAAACTAGCTATAGGAAAGGCAAAGTCTCAAGTGGTGGACCATTTAGGAAGCTTTAACAGTGATCTAGGCTTGTGGTCTCCAGTGTATTCGTGATGGTCCATGTGGTACAAGAAAAAAACTGTTAAGGTGTATTTATACTTTTATTTATTTATTTTTTTAAAAATTAAGCTGGGGGAGTTGGGAGGGCCTGGTGGTGGGTATTAAGGAGGGCACGTATTATAAGGAACACTGGGTGTGGTGCATAAACAATGAACCTTGGAACACTGAAAAAATAAAATAAAAATCCATAACATGGATTCTTAACCAAAAATAAATAAATAAAATGTATATGCAGTATTGAGGGAAAAAAATTAAGCTTCATTAATATTTGATACACATATTGGTACTGGGTGCCAAATTCCATTTGTGTATTAGTTACATGTGACCTACCATTTTTGGCTTGAGCAACTGGGTGAGTGCTGGTATTTACTGAGGTGAGAAAACAGGGAGGAACAGTTCATGTTTGGGGGTAAGCATTGGGAAACAGTAGCTCAATTTGGGGAATTTTAAGTTTGAGATGCCTCTTAGAAATCTAATGAGATTTATCAGGTAGGTGGTTTAGATGTATGACTCTGGAGCCAAGGTGAGAGATAATAAATTTGGAAATCATTAGCATCGAGGCAGTATACAACAACTTTGGAGCCAAACTGTGTGAATACAAATTTCAGCATTGCCACTTACTGACTTTAATTGTGGACAAGTTAACTAATCTCTCTGCTTCATTTACCTCACCTATAAAATGGAAATTAGTGTTTGCCCCACCAGGTTATTGTGAGGATTAAATGAATTAATAAAAGCAGAGTGCTTAGAACAGCATCTGGCATGCAGTACACACTAGATACTATTATTATCAGTTTATGAGTGGTGTTTAAGACCAGGAGATTAGATGAGATGAGCTAGGGAATGAACGTAGGTAGAGAAAAGGGCCCAAGGGAAGGAGTGCTCAAATAGTACAAACTTTAAGATTCAGAGACAGGAGGGAGGAGACTGAGGGGTAGGGTAGGGGTACTGACCAGGAAGTTGTGTGGTCTGGAAGCCTGCCTACTGAAGGAAACATTTCAAGGGAAGAAGTCATCATTGGACAAATTCTGCTCAAGAGGTCGAGTAAGATGAGGACCTGGAATTTATCAGTGGGTTTGTTAAAATGGAATTTGTTGGTGACCTTGAGAAGTGGTTTCAGTGAGAGTGGTGGATGGGAATATCTGATTGGAGTGGGTTAAGGAGAGAATTGGAGGTACAGAATTGGAGAACATGAGTATAGACAACTCAGGAGTTTTCTGCAAAGAGAAGGAGAGAAAAATAGAGTGGTAGAGGAATATGTGTGGAGTCAAGGAAAGGTTGGAGTGGTGGGGGGGTGTGTTGATTTAAAATGCAAGATAATGCAGCAAGCAAATTTCTATACTGATGAGAGTTCCCCAGTGGGAAGAGAAAACTTTGCCAAGACCTGGAGTAGGTAAAATCTGGTGGTTTAAGGCACAACTGGAGGGATTAGTCTTAGAGACTGGCAGGGACTCTTCATCCATTGTTGAAGGTAGAGAATATTATTTGGGGGGGTACAGATAGATTGGTGGATTTGGTTTTTGAGTGCTTTAATTTTTCTAAAAAAGAGAGGCAGGGTCACCAGGTAAGAGTCAGAAGTGAGGAGTTTGTAAGATTTGAGAGAGGGAGAGGAAGTGGTGTGAAATAGTCATCTTGGAAGATGGAGAGTGAATTGACTGGGGAAATGCAGGTGAATGTCAAGGAGTTCCAAGGGCTGACCTGACAGTTGGTGATCATTAAAGTGATTCCAGCTGACAGACCAGGAAATGTGGTCTTGAGAGCATATGCAGTGAAAAAGCAGTGGGGACAGTGCCTTCTCTGCTTCTATTTTGAACTCTTGCCACATGACTGAGAGGATTGCTCTTGGAATATTCCTCAGATCCATGGATATTGACAGAGAAATTAATTAAAGTGAATAGGCAAAAAATGAGTCATTTCACTTTGGCCTATGTTCAGTTTCTATATCATGATATTTCACGTAGAGGATGAGTTCCTAGAGGTGTTTATGTTGCCATATCTCCTTGAGCATGCCTACTTTACACAAAAGTAAGTTCTGGGCTACTTTTAGTGAATTATATTTGGCTGCTAAATTATGTTAAAGTAAAAAACTCTTATAGGGAAGGCTTAGTAATTTTTCTTGTTAGATAGCCTCACTTAAAGTTTTCCCTAGGACCTGTGGTTTCCATTAATCTAGGATTATCACTCATGTTGATTTCATACTTTGATTACAAGTGAATTCAAAGTCTGATTTTTTTCTTTCAGGTGCTGGAGAATCTGGTAAAAGTACCATTGTGAAACAGATGAAGTAAGTTGGAACATGGCGTTTTATAAAACCACATTTCCTCATAATGCATGAAAGTCCATAGTATCTTTTTTTTTAGGTCCATGGTAATGATTTGTGGTTTTCTTTTTAAAGAATCATTCATGAGGATGGCTATTCAGAGGAAGAATGTAAACAATATAAAGTAGTTGTCTACAGCAATACTATACAGTCCATCATCGCAATCATAAGAGCTATGGGACGGCTAAAGATTGATTTTGGGGAAGCTGCCAGAGCAGTAAGTGTTTCTCATTTCTTCTTCACTTACTTTCTTTTAGTAGGTGGCTTAAGCAAAATTTGTTTCATCTTTTAGGGAAATGAATTTAAACAACAAAATAAGATGTAGCCAAGTACTGTGTGCTCATTCAAGAAGTATTAGCCATCTGCTTTAGGAGATACTCGATTACCACCACAAAGAGGAGTCAAGGATGGGGCGCCTGGGTGGCTCAGTGGGTTAAAGCCTCTGCCTTCGGCTCAGGTTGTGATCCCAGGGTCCTGGGATCGAGCCCCGCATCGGGCTCTCTGCTTGGTGGGGAGCCTGCTTCCTCCTCTCTCTCTGCCTGCCTCTCTGACTACTTGTGATCTCTATCTATCAAATAAATAAATAAAATCTTAAAAAAAAAAAAAGAGGAGTCAAGGAAATGGGATTGTGTGGATATCCTGTAGGTTTCTGTGACAGCTATTTTTTATTCACTCTATTATAGCACAGTCTTACTTAATAGTAGTAAATGCTAGTAAATTGAAATAATCTAAAAGAGATAGCTCTGCTTTCTGCAGTGTAAAGATAAAAGGCACATTTCAGTCTCCTAAAATATACTTGAAAAGGACATGAACACTGGAGCGCCTGGGTGGCTCAGTGGGTTAAGCCTCTGCCTTTGGCTCAGGTCATGATTTCAGGGTCCTGGGATCAAGCCCCGAATCGGGCTCTCTGCTCAGTAGGGAGCCTGCTTCCTCCTCTCTCTCTGCCTGCCTCTCTGGTTACTTGTGATCTCTGTCTGTCAAATAAATAAACAAAATCTTAAAAAAAAAAAAAAAAAAAAGGACATGAACACTAAGTCAAAAATTTAAGGACAATTTTTAGGTATTCAAAAATACCATATCCCTGTACTACATTGGACAGTAATCTATACAGTTGGATTATATCATGTCCTAGGATAATTCTAAGTTGTGTTGATTAATTATAATACTTAGTATGCCATGAAGTTCTTGTTTATAAATTAGGATGTTTGATGCAGCAGGGGGAGGGCCAAAGTGAAGGCAGGAGATGTAGTGTATCTCCAGCTGTACTTTTTTTTTTTTTTTTAAGAATTTATTTATTTGACAGATCATAAGTAGGCAGAGAGACAGGCAGAGAGAAGGGAGGAAGCAGGCTCCCTGCTGAGCAGAGAGCCCGATGCGGGGCTCGATCCCAGGACCCTGGAATCATGACCTGAGCCGAAGGCAGAGGCTTTAACCCACTGAGCCACCCAGGTGCCCCTCTCCAGCTGTACTCTTAAGAGAAGGCTTGGAATGTATAGAACAATTTCCTAGAACTAAGGGAGTCATCAGCTGTGTTCAGGATGCTGTTCTTAGGTGCTGTGGACAATAAAAGGAAGTGACTTGGGGAGGCTGCCTGGGAAGGCAAAGCCCATGTGTCTGTGAGGTAGCTTAGGAACTCATAGCAGCTTTCAATTTATCAATTAACAAGCTATTATTAATGCAGATTAATATTCAGTAAACAAGTGAGGAAATTGTTGCTGGGTAAAATCATAAAAGAGTAGTTATAATCGGATGGTATTCGACTAGGAATCCTAGAAGTGACATAAGGGAAGAGAGGAGGTGGGGTAAACGTAAAATGTGAAATTGTAAAATGTAAATGTAAAATGATTGGAGAGAAGAGCAGCAGCAGAGGGGACAAGGAAATGTGAGGCATGACTTTTATGTTTTTGTAAAAAAAAAAAAAAAAAAAAAGTGCTGCATCACAATTAGAGACTTTATTTTTCCAAGCCTCTGAGAGGGAGAAATAGGATAGGGAATCTAAGAATAAGCAGTGCATTTCTGTCTTACATCTTTCCATCATTTCTCTACCTCCTGCTTTTGTTTCCTTCTTTTTCCTTCTTCCCTCCGCTCCCTCCGACCCCACCAAGCTCTCTCCAGTGTTCTTATTTTCCTCCCTTTCCTCACGCCTCCCTGTCTCACCTAACTCTATGTCTCTGTTGTGTTCACTCCATCCCGTAACCGGTCGATGCTACTGCATTTAGTCCCTTCCCTCTCTTTGTTGGCTTTTTCTTCATCTCAGTTATTTATGCCTCTTTCCATTTCTTCTTTTTTTCTCACTGTCTGTCCTCTATATCTCTTGATCATTCCTCCTTTCTTTTCTTTCCATTGTAAAATTTTGTTGTTATTTAATGTTTGGGTCCTCACACTACTTTGTCACCAATACAGTTGCCATTTTCTGTCCTTGTCCAGTTGCGCTGCTGTAACAAAATACCATAGACTTAGTAGATTATAAACAACAGACGTTTATTGTGTCCACTTCTCGGGGTTGGAAGTCTGAGGTCAAGAGTGCTAGCATGGTCAGGTGAGGGCCCTGTTCAATTGTAGGCTTCTCACTGTGTCCTCACATGGCAGAAGGAGAAGGGAGCTCTCAGGACTCCCTTTTTAAGGGCACTACACTTTCCTTTCCCTCTTCCCTTCCCTTTTACCTTTCCTTTTTCTTTTCCTTCTTTGGGACCTGGGTTTATTTTTATTTTTATTTTTTTTTAAGATTTTATTTATTTATTTGACAGAGATTACAAGTAGGCAAGAAAGGCAGGCAGGGAGAGAGAGAGGAGGAAGCAGGCTCTCCGCAGAGTGGAGAGCCCAATGTGGGGCTCGATCCCAGGACCCTGGGATCATGACCTGAGCCGAAAGCAGAGGCTTTAACCCACTGAGCCACCCAGGCGCCCTGAGTTTATTTTTAAACTACCTGACAAGTAAGGATGGGTAGAATAAAACAAAAGTATCAGAGTTTGCATAGCCCTTTTCTGTCCTCTTTATAGCTCGTGTTTTAGATTTAAAAACTGTAGCCACTTACAGAGCTTTTTCACTCATGAGTTTTGATCAAATCTCTTTGTAACTTTGTTTTCCTCTTACTGTCTTCCCCCTCCCCTTATTTACAGGATTTTTATTCCTTGGGGAATCTAGAAACTGAATTTTTCCCTGAGGGATTTTTCCCTCACTAGGCTTCCAGGCTTCTTAAATAACTCAGTCTCCTCTTCTTCCTGTTCCTCTGTCTGAACTGAAGAGGGGAGAAGAGAATACTTTTTCCTTAAACTCGATTAATATTTTACTCCCTCTGACATGTTTAGATTTTACCTCTTTTAGGCTAGTTTTTTCATTTCTCTTTTTATTGTAGGCTTCCTTTAACAGAATGGGAATGTGTTACATATGCCTATCAGAAAAACCTATCAGTTTTTCTGTCAAAAAATCATGAGTAAGGGCACTTGGGTGGCTTAGTCAGTTAAGCATCTGCCTTTGGCTCAGATCGTGATCCCAGGGTTCTGGGATTGCCCCATGTTAGGCTTCCTGCTCTGCGGGGAGCCTGCTTCTCCCTCTTCCTCTACCTGCCCTCTCTTCTCTCTGTGTCAAATAAATAAAATCTTTAAAAAAAAAACGAGTAAGCAGGATAGAGATCTGTAGGCCAGTCAGAAGAGATTTTTTTTTTTTTTAAGATTTTATTTATTTATTTGAGAGAGAATGAGTGAGAGAGAGCATGAGAGAGAAAGTCAGAGGGAGAAGCAGACTCCCCAAGGAGCTGGGAGCCCGATGCGGGACTCGATCCTGGAAGTCCAGGATCGTGACCTGAGCCGAAGGCAGTCGCTCAACCAACTGAGCCACCCAGGTGCCCGGAAGAGATCTTTTTAAGAGATGGTGGTATGTGGTAGGGGGACTGAAATCATTCCTCAGCTCAGCTCTGCACTTCTAACTATAGTGGAGTGAGTAGAGGGAACGACTTCATTGTGCTTCTCTTGGACTTCCCTGCCTGGAAAGGTCTCTGTAATACTTCTCTTAAAATAATGATACATATGATGTGCTTGTGTTTGGAGAGACTCTTGTCAAGTCTTTAAGAAGTGGAGAATCATTTGTCTCTCTTTCTTAACTGCTTTCTTCAGGATGATGCCCGGCAATTATTTGTTTTGGCTGGCAGTGCTGAAGAAGGAGTCATGACTCCAGAACTAGCAGGAGTGATTAAACGGTTATGGCGAGACGGTGGGGTGCAGGCTTGCTTCAGCAGATCCAGGGAGTATCAGCTCAATGATTCTGCTTCATAGTAAGTAATTTTTCCATAACAGGAAATAATTGGGTGGCCCTAAGAAAGTTTAGGGTCTGTCCTTAACAAAACATTTAAGTAACAGATGCTCTTAGAACTCTATAGTATCCCTTGTAAAGATGGTTTCAGTTTAGGGTTATATGGCCCTTGATTAGTTTGTATGACTCGGAGTAAAACGTTGCCTCTTGGAATGTAAATGGGAGAATTGGCACCATGAAAATTAGCTCTGTGGTAGTTTATAATAAGTGAGTGAAAGAGGAGAGAAATCTTTTGGAGCTGGATCCTGGATCTCCTCCAGTGCTGTTCCCTCTACATAAGAACTTTGCATTAATTTCCAGCTCGTAAGGGAAATTAGAATTGTGATATCCTTTTTTATGCACCCAGCTCTGTGGCTGGGCTGCACTGTGAATGTCTTTGGTACCAGTCACCACTAACAGATCTTTTGTCAGATCACAATAGTAGACTTTGTACAGAAAGAGAATGTTGAGTCTTGGAAGGAAGTCAAAGGATCTGTTTGTCAAGAAAATTCTCTTAAGTGTTACGTAGTTTGAGAGAATTTGTAGTTAATACTTGAGCAAAGCTATTACATGCTGTCCTATTTTGCTTCTTTTACAACATATTTATTTATAAAGACCTATATTCAGGGGCGCCTGGGTGGCTCAGTGGGTTAAAGCCTCTGCCTTCAGCTCAGGTCATGATCTCAGGGTCCTGGGATTGAGCCCTGCATCGGGCTCTCTGCTCGACGGGGAGCCTGCTTCCTCCTCTCTCTATGCCGGCCTCTCTGCCTGCTTGTGATCTCTGTCTGTCAAATGAATAAGTAAAATCTTAAAAAAAAAAAAAAAAAGACCTATATTCAGAATGTACTTTTTAGTGTGCCTTTTGGGGACTCAGTAAGTCCCTGTATCTATATCTGTACTAATTGGGGACACTTTTAGGCATTAAGGTATTTTCAACAATATTCTATATCCTACCCCTTCATTATTGCTTAAGTTGTAATAGGAAGGAGTTAATTCATATTTGAAAAACATAGTTATTCTTGAATGAAAAATTAACTTTAGAAACATTTCAGTATTCTTGCCCACATTTAAAAATATTTTTTAGTTGCATATGTTGGTAGTTTCAGTTACTCTCCCAATAATCATGAAAGGTGTATTGTTACTTTTTTTCATACATTCATTAAGCTCTGAATCCTGTAACTATACCCGAGAACATATGATTTATATAGGTTTTTTCCATAATGTTTGATCGAGGCTTGACTGATTCCTCCACCATTAATGGTGGTACTTAGTTTTATAGAAGCTTGTTAATGATTACACTTATAATAGTGCAACCTGTTCTTCAGTTTTCTGACCAAAAAATCTTTAGGAGTCCTAAAGTTACCAAAAATTAGTTGAGCTTTAAAAAAAAATTAACTTAGCTTTGAAGCAGTCTTTTAATTCTTTCACTGAATAAATTAAATTTCTTTGGAAGTGTTTACAATTTGTTTTTGACTTAGATTTTAAAAAACCACAACTTGGGGCGCCTGGATGGCTCAGTGGGTTAACCGTCTGCCTTCGGCTCGGGTCATGATCTCAGGGTCCTGGGATCAAGCCCCGCATTGGGCTCTCTGCTTAGCAGGGCGCCTGCTTCCCCCTCTCTCTCTGCTGTCCTCTCTGCCTACTTATGATATCTGTTTGTCAAATAAATAAATAAAATCTTTTAAAAAAATACCAATGCACAACTTTTCTGTTTTATGAATGAAAACAGGAAATATTCATTCTTTTTTTTTTTTTTAAAGATTTTATTTATTTATTTGACAGATAGAGAGTACAAGTAGACAGAGCAGTAGGCAGAGGGAGAAGCCGACTCCCCGCTGAGCAGGGAATCCGATGCTGGGCTCGATCCCAGGACCCTGGGATCATGACCTGAGCGGAAGGCAGTCGCTTAACAGACTGAGCCACCCAGGTGCCCTGGAAATATTCATTCTTAATGAACATAGTTCTTATTTTAATTTTAGTAATTCAAATAACATTGTCGAATGTCTTATCAAATATCAGAACATACAAATGACCCATTAACTTTAAATGTCTGAGGGCTTTTGGTTTGGTTTTTGTGCTGCGCAATACACAGTTGATTCCGTATTTAGCATTAAGTTTCAGGAATCTTCTTTTTTTCTCCAAGATTTTTTTTTCCCCCAAGATTTTTTATTTTTAAGTAATCTTTACACCCAACACGGGGCTTGAATTCACAACCTGGAGATGGAGAGTCACATGCTCTACTGACTAAGCCAGCCAGGCACCCCAGAAATCTTTTTATAATAATAACATTTCCATATTTGTTTGCTTTTAATTGGCCATCACACCTTAATTTTGGTAGAATTAAAACCACTTTTGTGTAGCATATATAGAACCTACTTTAATTGTCCTACGTTAGGTTCATATTTTTTCTCATTATCATTTCTGTGATACTGAAGCTCTGATTTTGTTCTGCCACTTCAGTGACAGGTTCAGAATCCACTTTTGGCAAGGAACTAGTTTAGTCTGTTGATTTGCTGTATATATGGTTGACTTCACCAGATAGTAACAAATGTGTTTTATTCAGTTACCTAAATGATTTGGATAGAATATCCCAAACCAACTACATTCCAACTCAGCAAGATGTCTTGCGGACAAGAGTAAAGACCACAGGCATTGTGGAAACGCATTTCACCTTCAAAGACCTGTACTTCAAGTAAGTCATTAGCCTTTTTGCTAGATGTGTGAAAGACAAATATCTTTCCTTTAGTTCATATCTCTTAATCAGGGTAAAATTTCTCTAGGCAATACTCTGGTTTAAAAACCTACCATCATATTCATTAGTCAGTATTTGGATGTTTTAACTGAATGGGGGCCCAAGCCTTTCTTCTTTCTCCAAAATAGCATCGAATACTTTTGTCCATTTGGAGGAATTTAAATTCAAAATTAAATTGTAAATATCAATAGTTATCAATTTATTTTATTTTTAATTTTATTCTTTTCAGCTGCTTTTTTGTTGGAATCATCAAAACAGGTATTGAATGTTTGTTGTTGTTTAGAAGGGTAACAACAATACTAGGGATAGATCCTTAGTGATGTTGCTTTGTTCTGCCATTTTGATATTAAAATAGAAATGCTTTACTTACCAGTGTGTCGATCCTTCCTGAAGCACATTTAGGTTTAATGGAATGGAGCTAATATTGTTATGGCTCTTGGACTGATTCGTGCACAGTATCACATACAGCTAAGTTCTTACTGTAGTATAGAATGGAAAATTGATACAGCAATAGAGGTATTTTGGGGAAGTATGATGAGATATAACAAGTGGTTGTTTTAGAGAGAGAAAATTCTAGTACAAAATATAAAGGACTTTCTTATTAGCATAGGTCATTCTAATATAGACTTCAGCTTGTCTCTGCGTTAATGGTCTTTTGTAAATATTAGAACTGTCTTTTTGTTTCCTGCTTTCTGCTTTTGTGACCTTTGAGATTAGGAGTAAACTTTCCCCTTCAATATATGATATTTGTTCCAGCTGCCTCCTTATGTTCATATGTGGTCTGTTTCACTCAGGACTGTTGCACGCAAATGTAACTTCTAGCTGAGAGCTTCTCTGTGTTCTTCTCTCTGAAAATAGTTGCTTCACAGGATTTGTGAAATCCACACAAGGTTTAGGTATTTCTAGATACCACTCGAGGTCTTGAAATCTTAGTAGACCAAAATAGGTCAGAAACATGGTACAGGAAAATAGCAGTTCAGCTAAGTATTTGTAGAATAGAAGAGCTGCTTATCTTTAGCACTGATGAATTTATTTAACTAGAGTAGCAAAGGCCATATGGATTTATCACCCTTGCACCATAAGAATGAAATGTCTTTTTGTGTATTGTAAGATTAGTAATCCATTTATAATTAAATGTGGTGAGCTTTATTTAGTGTGGGAAGCATTCTTATTGATGTTCTCATAGACTGATCTTTAGTTGGGTACATCCTACTGGTCTTCTTATGTCAGGATCAGCAGCCAGATGTAGTTAAAGTGCTGCACCGGCTTTATTGTGGGTATGTAGATATCTTGTTATGAAGTACTATCACTTCTTCCTTTTCCTCTTCTCTCTAGGCAGAACCACTATCCATTCATTCAAACATTTATTGAGCATCTACTATATGCAAGGCATTGTGTAATTGCTTACTTGCCTCTCGGTTATGAGGTAATGTTTATAAAATGTTGATCTGTTAGTGAATTATATTGTAAATGTTAATATGTGCTAAAAGTCCACCTCGGGGATGTCACAGTATTCTACCAGTTTTATGGACTTTGTAAAAGAAAATGGAGGGGTGAACTGAAATTATTGGTGTACCAGCGTGTCTGTCTCCCCTTGAAAGACTTCTGTAGTGATATAGATGATGTTTGCTTTCCTAAAACATTTAATAGGACCCTGTATTAAGCCAGCTTGTGACTGCATCATTCCAGGTGTCATGACCAAAGGCTGAAAAAACCCTGCTAGATCAACCAAAAGAAAAGGCTGGGTCATAAAGAGATAAGATGATTGTTCTCTTTCAAGCATACATTGAGAAATTACTCAGTTATGTCTTATTTCTCTCAGTCTTCAGGGAAAAATTCTTTGGAAATAGACCTCGAGTCACTTTAGATCTGACATACTAAACCGCTTGGCAAAGTTTACCTTTTAAAATTTTGTCCTCCTCACGTCTATCTTCAGAGTATCTACTCATTTGTATGCATGCCTCCTCAGATGCTGGTACCAGCCAAGAGACAAGGCACTGCATGTGTTCCTCTTACTGTAGGCGGTAAATGAGGACTGTTGACAGAAGTATAGCAGTTGAGGCAGGATATCCAGGAAGCCCCCCAGACAAGAGTGGTGGACTAAAACTAATCTGGATTGGAACATAAAGTTTGTGAACAGCTGAGGCTTTGTTGTTATGAATTAGGTTCAAGTAAGATGTAGAGTTGGAAAATACTGGTTATGTTTTGTTTTTAGATAATTGGGTTCTTAGAGTCCTACCCTGAAATATAATTTACTTTTCCCCCATAATTAATCTCTAAAATATTTTTTCCCTAAAGTGAGGAAAACATATCTCAACCATACCTTAATTAAAAAAAAAAAAAAAGAAAGTTAAAAAGTAAGGAAAACAGGGACGCCTGGGTGGCTCAGTTGGTTAAGCGGCTGCCTTTGGCTCAGGTCATGATCCCAGCGTCCTGGGATCAGGTCCCACATCCGGCTCCTTGCTCGGCAGGGAGCCTGCTTCTCCCTCTGCCTCTGCCTGTCACTCTGTCTGCCTGTGCTCACTCTCTCGCTCTGACAAATAAATAAATAAAATCTTTTTTAAAAAAAAGTAAGGAAAACAAACTTTTTGGAAGCACAATGCAAGTTGGAGATTTGTATTTTTTCATTGTTCTCTTTAACTAAAGAGGGAAAGCATTTTGAGGGGTAGAGTGGTGGTATGGCTAAGAGCCTGGGTGCTGGAGTTAGAGTGCTTGGGTTCAGAGCCCCAGTCCCCCTTTGTTAGTAATGTGCCTTTAGGTAGTTAACATAGCTGTGCCTTAGTTTCTTCATCTGTGCCCTGGAGATAATAGTACTTACAGGAGTGTTGTGAGGGTTAAATGATGAGTTAGTGTACTTTCGGTGTTTAGGATCATGTCTGGCATCATGGTAAACAATAACTATTAGATAGTATTCTTGTTATTACCTTAAGTTGTATTATTCAGCTCTTCGTTTTTCCTGTCCCCCCCCTCTTTAATCCATTTCAGTGCTTATTCTGCTGACTTTTGGCACACCTGATACAAGCTTTGATAGGAGGTGCAACTAGTTATTTAAAACGAGAATTTTAATTATTTCTAGATTTTATTTTTACATGTTGTTTTCTTTTACTTTTAACCACAGAGTATTAGATTGACTACTTTGTATCTGCTCCTCATTTGTCTTTTATATTGTAAATGGGGTTTTGAATATGCAATAGTGGGAGGTTTCCTAACCATTTCAGTTTAGGGAGAGGTGTTAATTTGTGACCTTGCTGAGTTTGTGCATTCTTTCCCTTTACTCAGGATGTTTGATGTAGGTGGCCAAAGATCAGAACGAAAAAAGTGGATTCACTGTTTTGAGGGAGTGACAGCAATTATCTTCTGTGTGGCCCTCAGTGATTATGACCTTGTTCTGGCTGAGGATGAGGAGATGGTATGTTGGATCTTCTGGTAAAAAGCCTGGTTCCTGTAGCCGGGGGAAGATTTTGTGTATCCATTTGCTCGTTGAACCAAATCTTGATTCCTTATTTTTTTCCCCTGTGAGATTTGATTTTTAAAATATTGATTCGTGCCTTACTAATTCTTAAGAGATAGGACAACGTATTGACTATGTACGTGGGCAGGGTTAAGTCCTCTTTTTAGCCAGTCTTCTTCCCAACTCTCAGCCTCTAAGAATTAGGAAAATGAGGACTGACTTAGCTTTTGTGGTATCTGTCTAGCTTATTTCCATCCGTGCCATTCAGTGCTTCTAAAACTTGTTGGTCTGTTTTTTTGTTTTTTTTCATTAACAGTTCATTCACTTTTACTTTTTTGCTATTGACACCCTTTTTTTCCCCCCTCAGAACCGAATGCATGAAAGCATGAAACTGTTTGACAGCATTTGTAACAACAAATGGTTTACAGACACTTCAATCATTCTCTTCCTCAACAAGAAAGACCTTTTTGAGGAAAAAATAAAGAGGAGTCCATTAACTATCTGTTATCCAGAATACACGGGTAAGGGATCCTGAACGACTTGTTGGAGGTATACATCCTAGATGAACACTTTAGTGACATTCCTACACCTGCCTTTTATTTTGAACAATGCATGTATATCCTTATGGAGAGTGTTCACTGGTACTGGTATTAACGTTAAGCATGTAATTAAGGCCCCTTAAGTCTAAAGTGCTATTCCATACATAATCGAGTTTACTGTGTTTATTTTGTATTTCTGTCCTCATTTTTTGAGGAAAAGAGAGAGATAAAGATCAAAATTTGGTCTATGTATGTTCAAAAAAGTACAAGGATAAGATGCAGTCATTGCACTTAAGACACAAGTTGTAGAGAGAGGGACACAAAGAATTTCATTATAGTAGGAAATGTTCACTAGCAGAAGAAGGGGTTACTGCTGTGGGTTTACTGTCCTCTTTTTTTTTTTTTTTTTAAGATTTTATTTATTTATTTGACAGATAGAGATCACAAGTAGGCAAAGAGGCAGGCAGAAAGAGAGAGGAGGAACCAGGCTTCCTGATGAGCAGAGAGCCCAATGTGGGGCTCGATCCCAGGACCCTGGGATCATGACCTGGGCTGAAGGCAGAGGCTTTAACCCACTGAGCCACCCAGGCGCCCCTGGTGTCCTCTTTTTTCTAGAGGAAATGACACTCGTAGTGAGATAATGAGAGGACGAATTAGAAACCACCAGGCAAACAGGATTAAAAGCATTTTAGGAAGAAGGAATAGCATATATGAAAATATAGAGGTAAAAAAATAAATGACATGAGGGGTGCATGGGTGGCTCAGTTAGTTGAGTGTCTGACTCTTGATTTCAGCTCAGTTCTTGATCTCAGGGTCATGAGTTTAGGCCCCTCATTGTTTTTAAAAATGAAATTGTTAAAAAAAATTACATGATATGTTTTGGAACCTAAAAGGAATTTGGTATTACCAGAGCTTAATGTGGTGGGAAGGAGTCGTCGGTGTGATGGGTGGGGATGCTCATGGAGAGCCTTGTATCTGATGCTGAGATAGTGGGGAGCTATTGAAGGATTTTGATTGGGGTACATGAGGTAGTGGAAACTGTGTTTTAGAAAGACATGCAATAAATGGCAATAAAGATAGGTAGTAAGGGAGTTGAATTAGTAAGGAGTCTCTTAGGATGCAAATAAAAACTTTTTGGCAGGGGCGTGAAGATACTGGTATATATCCTAGAAGAGAAGGGCAAGAATGCAGAATATCTTAAGATACGGGTGGGGTCTTGATCCCAGAACCCTGGGATCGAGTCCCACATCGGGCTCCCTGCTTCTCCCTCTCCCCGTCCCCCTGCTTCTGTTCCCTCTCTCGCTGTCTCTCTCTGTCAAATAAATAAATAAAATCTTTAAAAGAAATGAGTTTAGAACTAGGAAATAGAAAGCTGTCAAGGACCCTGGAAGCACTTCTTTCTCCTCCTCTTTTTTTTCCCTCTCTCTGGGCATCTTCTTTATTCTTCTCTTTCTACTTAACAGCTTTCTATGCTATTCAGTTTACGTGATACAAGATGGCCCTGCCACAGTATCTCTCCTGCATTTAAGTCCAGGGTAGGGGCACCTGGTTGGCTTAGTCAGTAGTCATGTAAAGCATGTGACTCTTGATCTCTTTGTTGTTAAGTTTGTTGTTAAGTTTGAGCCCCACATTGGGTGTAGAGGTTACTTAGAAGTAAAATCTTAAAAAGAAATAAAATAAAGACCAGGCTATGCTGAAACTGGTTGGCCCCAGGTTAAAATTCCTAGGAGAGAGATTCTGGCCAAGGTTATGGCCAGCAAAAATCCTTAGCCCAGTCAGTCAAAATCAGGGACACAAACATGAATGACAGTGTTGCACCACTATAACCTTTAGGTCAGTGTTGGGTATTTTCAGGGAAGGAGAACTCTTGTTAGCTGAGCAGATGCTGTAAAGCTTTCTGTAATAAAGTGAGAGTATAGCTAGGGTAAGGAAGTGGGAAGAGTACTACCAGAGTTCTGCTTTGATTGGCTGCTGGTGATCTGCTGTGATCTGAATTGATATTTAGATATGTTGATTTTGAAGCATCTTTGGACCATCCCGGTGGAAGTATCTAATAGGCAGATACATACGTGGCCTTGGTGCTTGGTGGCATGCTGAGGGTTACATGTGTTGATCTGAGATGTTGTATAAATACAACATGGAAATGGATGAGATGACGAGGACTGATGTTGCAGAATGAGAGAGAAATAGCAGACTCTGTTGGCGGGAGAGAAAGAAAGGTTTTTGCTGGATGCAAAGAGAAAAACCAAGAGAGCCAAAGTATCAAAAACTAAGAAATTTAGAAGTGAGGGGTTGTCAGCAATGTTGTGTGCAGACAAATAAAGTAAGATACCCATTGGAAAGTGGCCTCTGGAATTAGCAGTCAAGGAGATCATGGAGTGTTACTGAGAGCGGTTGTCAGCGTAGAGCCAGGGCTGTGAGTTACTGAGTGGGAAGTAGAGAAATGAGCCCAATGTAGCCTGCTCTTAAGCAACTTGGATTACAGAGGAAGGAAAGATTGAAGAATGTTCATCTACTTAGTGGTAAGTTTTTATAGCAAAAGAGAAGTTGTAAAAAGTGGATATAATTGGTGGAGCAAGATTTGTAAGCAGATGGAATTCCATACAATGGAACATCACTCAGCTATAAAAAGGAATGACGTCCTGATGCATGTTCCTGCTTATATGAACCTCGTAAATGTATGTGAGGTGAAAGAAGCCAAACACAAAAGGTCACATTTGTGTGATTACTTTTTTTTTTTAAGATTTTATTTATTTGACAGAGAGAGATCACAAGTAGACAGAGAGGCAGGCAGAGAGAGAGAGGAGGAAGCAGGCTCCCTACTGAGCAGAGAGCCTGATGCGGGACTCGATCCCAGGACCCTGAGATCATGACCTGAGCCAAAGGCAGCGGCTTAACCCACTGAGCCATTCAGGCACCCTGTGTGATTACTTTTATATGATATACCCAAAATGGGCAGAAAGCAGGTTGGTTGGTGGTTACCAGGAGGGGGGGTGGTTAGAATGAGGGGAATGAGGAATGATTAGTTAATAGTAATAGGATGTTCTTCTAGTTGATGAAAAAGTTTTGAAATTAGAGAAAGGTGCTGGTTGCATAACCTTGTGAATATACTAAATGCCACTGTATTGTACACATTAATTGTCTTACTGTATGTTACATAAATTTCACTTCAGCTTAAAAGAATCTTGGTAGAGGAGTTAAATTTTGAATCTGCCAGGAAGACCACTCTAAGACCATAGGTACAAATATGTGGGGATATAGGTGACTTATAAGTGAGGTGGTAGGCTCAAGAGTTGAGATGTAGTTTAAGCCCCCCTGGCCTTTGTTTTCTTAGGGAAGTTGGAAATGTGGCCATGATTGGGAGGGAGATGAGAGTTAGGTGAGTTCATAGAAAGTAGCCAGGTTTTAAAGTGGAGAGAAATCTTAAGTAAAAGGATTGACAGTGTTCTAACTGGGAATCTTCCACATAGCAAAGAGCCCTCAATGTCATATCCTTTTTTGGGGACGAGGTTGGGGGGAACACCTTCCAAGCCTGCCTTCCACTGACTTCATTCCCACAGTCCTCATTGCCCAAGTATCAGTTATCTCTTCCTACCAGACACAGTTCTCTTTTCAGAGCTCTCCTTGAATTTACAGAAGCTCTCAGATCTCAAAAAACATATTTCAGGCACCTACCAAGCTATCTTCCTTTATTATTCTAAGTATTCTGTTTAAATAACATTCCTTCTTTCTTAAGCTTTTCTTTGTTTAGTTTTTTTTTTTTAACCACTTAGTGCTTGGTATTTGTTGTCATGCTTAGTGTCACTTAACTTAGATGTTATTTGTTGAAAACAGCCTCTAGTTCACAGGAATAAAGTCTTGTGTGTTTAATTTGTCAAGGTTTCCTGGTTCTGTAGTCAATTTCTAGGGCTATTCTGAAGCTTCACAGGTAGATGAGATGGTGTAGGAAGCTTGTGGGTAAGAGTGTTAATTACAAATGTTGAAAGTAAGGTTTACCTTTGAGACCTCGCACCTTTTAAAAAATGACAGCTTCATTGAGATATAATTTATATGTCACAAAACCACATTTTATTTATTTTTATAAAAACACATTTTAAAGTGTATAATTCAGGTCCCTTTCCCTTTTACATGTACTAGTTTACTACCTTTCATCATATTGCCATAAGGCTCAGAAGCTAAGCCCTTTAAAATTGATAAGCTTTTGAAAAGAAGCATTATTAAATCTTTTGAATTGTTTTATTTCAAGATCATTCCAAGGAGCATGGGCTCTCTGACCTTTTCAACAGTTGTGTTCTAGCAATTCATCTTCCTGCTTTTCTAGTTTCCTTTTATGCATTCAAGGTTTTTTAGCTGAAATACCTAAATGGAAGGGGAAAAAGAAAAAGTTTTGTTTCCCTAGATCTTTTTGTGTGATGATTTTGTTTTACTTGGTGTCTGCTCTCAAGAAAAATCTAGTGATTAGAGAAAAACCTAGTGATTACAGAAGTAAATCTGTCTTATATTCCTTTGGGTCATAATCCCTCTATTCATATAAGTAAGTGGTGATGGGCTAACATAGTTACATTCAGGCAGCTGTAATGATTTGAACTGAGAATATTGGGTGTCTGCTTCAGGTTCCAATACATATGAAGAAGCAGCTGCTTATATTCAGTGCCAGTTTGAAGATCTGAACAGAAGAAAAGATACCAAGGAGATCTATACCCACTTCACCTGTGCCACAGACACCAAGAATGTGCAGTTTGTTTTTGATGCTGTTACAGATGTCATCATTAAAAACAACTTAAAGGAATGTGGACTTTACTGAAGAGAGGTGGATGTTAATAAAAGGTAAAAACTTCAGACAGTTTAGTTCTAGTGCTATAATGATGTCTCTTGACTGTGTAAACTTTTCTAATTAAGGATGTTCTTCTTTTCTAGTTATTACAGTGTGGAGTGTTGAGACCAGACTTCTTTTGCTGTCTCATTGGGCAGCTACAAGCATGAACGGGACCAGGGAATGGCAGCAGCATGCAGAATCTTAGCACTCTTTAGCACAATCTTCTGTATTAGGGAACTCTTAATTGACACGAGATGCTAAAGTCAGACATTGGAATTGGAACAGCTGTAAAGTATGATTTGATCATCAAGACATCACTTGGATTTCATAATCTCAAATGTTTAGGGCTGATGTGAAGTTGAGGTGCTGCATTCCAGAACTTTAATATGTAGCTTATTCTTTTTTTTCCTTCTTAACAGACCACCAGTAGTTCATTTCTAAAGGTTTGGTTTTTTTTTTCATCGAGAGAATAACGTGACTAAATTTAATTTGTTTGCAAAAGAATCTTTATTAAAACACAATCTTAACTATGCACATGATGTGGCCAGATCATCTTAAAAATTTTCCTCTTAGTAGGAACTCTTTGTTTTTAACTTTTGGTATGGTCAGAGCATAATATTTCCATAATTACTTAATTCTTTACGGTTATTGGGGCTATGATTGTAGCTTTTTTGGATGAAATTTACGTTACTCTCCTGTTCAAAGTACCATTATGGTTTCTAAATAGTAATTATATTGGAGAGTTCTGTAATAAGATTCTAGCTCTCTAACTTTTGTTTAAGCTTATGGTTTAAGGTTAACCTGGTTTATGCTGATTACCAAATTATTAGGTAAATGCTGATGTAGTATGTAAAGTTAGCTTCTTGGATACAGACATAGCCAGGGCACCTGTTGATTAGAAATGTGAATTGCTAAATTCAAAACAGAAACAGTGACTTTGCTGCTACAGATCTACTAAATTGACCAGTTTGGTTCTTGCTTGTTTGTCTCAGTCATAGGGAGTTCTGTAAAAAAAAGATGCCCCTTGTTTTCCATCTTCCATGGCCTTTTCTGTTGGGAAACATCTAAAGTGTATTAACAATGCATGCTTTTACTTTGTAAATGTGGTGCCAAATCCCTGTTTGCCATTGTTTTTATTGTAGTAATGTTAATTGTAGTAATCCTTAGTCAGTACCTTCTTTTGCCGAAACTATTGCATTTTTGGACTTTTTCCACAATGTTGTGTGTACAGATTTTAATCTGTTATAGTTGGCAGCAGTATTAAAATGGTGAGTAAAGAGTCCAGGTTTGTTCCTGTTTGTAACTAGTCCTTTCTGGAAATATTTTCTTCTGTTTCTTCTTGTCCCCACTGAATGTGCTTTGCCTTTGTCTGAGAATGGGTTTAGGTAGAGGGTTCCCTGAAGGGCTAGTCTTTTGGTGTAATGGTATTGTTGAAGCTTGGTCTGACTGAGGGTCTTATGTCCTATCTGTGTAAGTGACATGAAGTCATAATCCATTTTCCAGGTTTACATTTTGGTTTTGTGGAGAGCTTTATTCACCTCAGCCTGCAGGTCCTTTTGTATAATGTACAGCAAATGTCCTTAAATACTGAGTGGGCCTTTGGGGGAAGGCAGATAAAGAGAATGCATTTTGAGCGTTCCAAATCAGCAATTTGAACAGTGCCTTTTGGGGTCCAGTCTTTTTGGATTGGATTCTGTGTCATCTTTTGATGTAATCTTTTACTAATTTAAAACAAAACAAAAAGATTGGTGATCATCAAAGCTGGTTCAGAAAAGCAAGTGACAGCAGTTCAGTGCCTTTATTGGAATTTTTTTCTTACTCTTTTTGGAAAAGTATAACTATGCAGATGGTGTAACTGTTATTTAAACAGTTTTTTTTTTTTAGGGTTGGGAAAACTGGATCTAAAAGAAAACGATCAGCTTCAATTGGTGATGATTAACTTATGCCCACATAAGTTGATAGTCCTTGTGCATTTTGAATATATCTTTCCCTCACTGTATTCTGTGATACAGGATCATCTGGAAATGAGAATTGGTGGAATATTGTTTTAACTGTAGTCTTTCTACAGTCAGAGCTAATGGGATGATATTGTTGATAATCCAAAATAACAAATAATCTAAGTAAGTTAATTATACTTTGAAATGCACTTTGTATTTTCATTCAAATATGTCTGTCTGATATGTTCATTTTTTAGCTTTTCTGTTAATGAAAAATGGTATTTCTCCACTTTTCTGCTTTTATACCATTTACCTTTGTTCTATATTTACATGAAGATCACCTCCTACCCTACCATTCCATGTAACTTATTTAAATGCACATTCCTTGAGGACACAGGCACACAGTTCAAGTCAGTGGTTTTCAAATACGCCTTAAGTCAGAATCATCAGGATCCATCTCAGTGATTAACTCTTGGCCAGTGGGCTAGTGATCTATAGTTTTTAAAAGGTGATTCTGATCATTGCCTTTGCAAATCACTGTTGTTATTTTGAAATAAAGATCTTTTCTAATAGCAGAGCCAGAGTGCGGGGGTGAAACATCATGTGTACTAGCCTGGAGAAAAAGGATTGATACTTGTAATCAAAGAAACTAAAAGTTGCCTTGTATCTTTTCTGTGGAGAATGCTGGAGGTTTGTGATGGACTGCATTTCAGTATTCATGTGGCCAGGCTTTGGACCACCGAAGAAACCAGCACATACAAGAAAATTAAATTTTAATGAATAAAGAGCAGTAAATAGACTCTAGTAGGAAGGACTGCAAGCAATAGCTTTATTTTGTTGACAGTCACATCTTCACCTGATTAAAACCTTGGGCTATAAAAAAATAATGCCATTCATTAGGCTCTATATAAAGAGGAAGTATTCTCCTTAATGGCCAGTCTTCCCCAACCATATAAATTCAGACTTGGAACAGATTGCACCTCCTGGCATGAACATTCCAAGAACTTTTGGGGCACCTGGGTGGCTCAGTCGGTTAAGTGTCTGCCTTTTGCTCAGGTCATGGTCCCAGGGTCCTGGGATCGAGCCTTGAGCCCCGCATTGCATCAGGCACCCTGCATCCATCTGGCTCCCTGGCCAGCGAGAAGCCTGCTTCTCCCACTCCCACTCCCACTCCCCCTACTTGTGTTCCCTCTCTCACTCTCTCTCTCTCTCTCTCTGTTAAATAAATAAATAAAATCTTAAAAAAAATTTTTTTTCAAGAACTTTTACAGTTATTCAAAGTGGAACTTGGGATGACATTTCATCTTGATAGTTTGAATTATAAATCTCTAGTTCAGTGTATCGTTTTATTATTATTTCCAGTGATGGATTGTTATTTTTTTTTACAAGGTGCTGCATTCTAAGAATAGATGGACCAAATTTTTAAAAAAGTATCTTCTTGTCTTGTTTCTTACTCTCTTATGTGTTGTTCGTGTTTTATTACATGCACATTATTTAGAGCATTTAAAAATAACTGCTGGTTCTTCTAATTCATTTGCCCACCTTATAGTCTTTTATCCTGGCCACTGTTCTCCTATTCATAGCTGTGACTTTCTTTGAAAATTCCTTGCCTAGCCTGACTAGTTACTTCATGTATGTATGCATTTGTTTAGCCTGGTTCTGGAGCATCCTGTTGCAGAGCTGGTCGCTGTATTAGCAGTTACATATAAGGTAAAGTTAGTCTTTCCCTCCAATTAAAAACCTCCCTTTGGTTGATCTTTTTCCCCTTCCAGATGTTGAAAAAACCACAGTCCTCTACTCATTTAAACATACCTAAAAGAGCACTGGTTTTCTTCACTCTTACTATTTGTGAATTCCTTCATATCTTACACTGACTTTAAGAACAAAGTTATTTCAGTTTCCTGGTACTGCCAGGTCATTTTTGTGTTCTTCAGGCTTCATAGTACAAGTAGAGCTCTGACCTGGACCAGCCACAGCTCACCACTTAGCTTTATGGCTGTCTAAGCATAAGAGCGCACCAGGCTGCTTTGAGGCCTGAAAATAAAAGTTGGGTCTTGCTTCAGCCCTCAGGAAGTAAAAGATTTAGGTGAGGCACCAAGGAACAAACTTCCTGGATGGTCAGGATCTTTGTTTTTTTACCTTTGTTTAGTTTTTAACTACTTCCTCCCCTCCCTCAGCATTTTCTCATAACTTGTATGAGTTACTTCTGCTAGGAGAGCATACTCTAGAACAAGTCAGGACAGGACAGTTTTTTCCTGATACTATGTCAGGCTTACATACCTGGCTTGACTCAGGTCTTCTTAGGAATTAAAGCTAATCCAGAAGGTTATAATAGTAGATACCTGAAGTACAAAATTTACATATACAGATTCCCTGGCTAAACTCTAGTAAATTAAGATGTTGGAGACAGGTCCTGAGAACATGTATTTTTAAATAAACTGTGTGGTTCTGATAGAGTTAACTGGGGCCAACATTTGCCAATAACTGAATGGGACCTTATGTTAAAGATCAACACAAATGGGGTCCCTGGGTGACTCAGTCAGTTAAGCATCTGACTCTTGGTTTCAGCTCAGGTTATGGTCTCAGGGTTGAGAGATCAAGCCCTGCTCAGACTCTGCTTGAGATTCTCCCTCCCTCCTTTCTGCCCCTCTAAAATGAATAAATAATTTTTTTTAAGATCAACATAAATAGTAGACATATAACCTTAAAAGTCACTAGTAAACAACTGAGGTGTTTTTTATTTGCCAATAAATAAGAAGCAGCTTTTGTACATGACTTGGAGTGCTTGTCACCAAAAAAATTAGTAAGAGAACTATTTAGTCAAAGAATATTCCTACACTTTTGTTACAGAGTATTTAGTTTTGGGGTTTTTTTTTTTTTAAGATTTTATTTATTTATTTGACAGAGATCACAAGTAGGCAGAGAGAGAGGAGGAAGCAGGCTCCCTGCTGAGCAGAGAGCCCGATGCAGGGATCATGACCCGACCCGAGCCAAAGGCAGAGGTTTAACCCACTGAGCCACCCAGGCGCCCCCAGAGTATTTAGTTTTTATACAAAATTAAGACAAAACAAGAGACTTGGAGTTTCCAAACATTTGTTTCATTTGTGTTACTGCATTTATTCAGTGAAATTTGAAAGAAACATCAAAGATAAAATCCCATGATAGAGGTCTAGCTATATATATGTAATAACATGAATATTCATTTACAGTTGGTAGATAAAGAGCAAAGCTTAGCTCTAGATTATAGACTGGGAAGTCTTTTTGAGACAAGGCTGGGGAAGGAGTAGGGAAGGGGAATGATTGAGGAGTCAAATAGAAAAGTCTTTGTATGCTTGCTGCTAATGTTGCCCTGAAATCTAATGGGAATCTATAAGGTAGCAGAAATAATTTAGTATTAGTAAATATGCTGCTGGGATACACCATCTCAATGTATCAGCATCCAGATGTAAGACCTTTGACAGGTGGAATATTCTGTAAAATGTGGTTTCTCTCTCACCTATCCTCTACTAACCCCCCGCCCCCCACCCCCATATTCCTTTCGGTTATCCAGACATTTTTACCTAGAGGCTTGTTTAAATGTAAGGTTCCCAGCAGACATAATTCAAATCACAAGAAATTAACTTTTTTTAATTTTCCATTTTTGCTTATGGAGGATAAAGGTCCTGAGACCTCTCGGAATCTTACAGAGAGCTATTTGTCACACCTGGCTCTGGTCTTTTCTCTGCTTCAACCAGCTATGAAATCTTTGTCTTAAATCCTCATTTGTTACTTAAAGGTAGACTAAATTATTCCTTCCAGCACTGATGTACTGTGGTGTGATCCAGTTGAAATAATATATTTAAAAGTGCTTTGTAAATATTCTCAATGACACTCAAGACATACTGTACTGCAAAACAAGTAATCTTTTAAGGTGATACCAGCAGATGTACTCATTGTAGCTGGTTTTCTTCTCAGCGTCACTTTTCCCATATTCGTTTTGAATGCCTGAAATGAAGTTCAACTATAAATGGCTCTAAAATTTATCAAGCCGGGTGAAAAGAAAGGTCTTCACTTTGTTTTGTGTTTAAATCCAGTTCTTCATTTCTGTTCATACTAGTGCTTGCTTTTCATGGCCAGAAAGGCAGAAACGTACCCTTCTGCTGTCTGCACTGTCTGTCGGACCTCACAGAAATGTCTTCATGCTTTTACCTAGCAGGAACGCCAGAGGCTGGGGCCCTGGGCCAACACTGAAGTCCTCCTGGAATCTGTGCTCCGGGGGCTGTGCCGGGTAGAGAGGGCAGTGGGAGGTAAGAGCTCTTCACCCTTCACCACCTTCTCCACCCAGCATGGCCGGCACACTTTGGTCTACGTCACATCTCCAATTGTAGAGCGGGTTTTGAATGCTGTTATTTCTTCTCCAGGGGATGGGACTACCCTGATTTGGACTGTTTGGGGTACGTGGAAGTGAATTTTTTATCAGAGTAGGAATTGTTAAAGTAAATGTGTCTTTTATATTGCTTTTTTTAAGACTGGATTTTTGTGCTTTTACCCATAGAACATAAATGCACATTGCCAATTATATTGTATTTTTTCCACTATTTTTTTTATTGTGGTAGATCATACAAAACATAAACTGTACCATCTTAATCATTTTTAAGTACATAGTTCAGTGATCTGAAGTACATTCACTATGAGGCACAGCCATCACCACCATCCATCTCCAGAACTTTTTTCACTGTCTCAGACTGCAGCTCTCTACCCATTAAACACTAACTCCCCTTACTCCCTCTTCCCAGCCCTGGTAACCATCACTCTACTTTGTCTTTATAAATTTGACTACTATGATACTTCTTATAAGTGGAATCATACATTTGTCCTTTTGAGTTAATCATACTGTATTTTTGTAGAAAAAGAAAAGCAACTGTCATCAGATTCACAAGAAGTGGAACCAAATTCACATTTGGCTTACTGACATCAGTGTCCAGCGCACTGCAAGGGAACTGCATTCAGATCTCTGCCCTTTAAGGATGTGAACAGATAATTAATTACACCTTCAACAAATAAAGCTATTTATATTTTTGTTTTATGCTAAATTCATATTCAGATTTGAGGCTGATTTGTATTCAGTTTGGAGATGATACTGTTAAATAGCTATGATTTAGGATGGCGTAATTTAAAAATAACCAAGAATTTGGTTGGGAGTGGGAGGAGCTTAGGGAAATAAGAAAATTGACTTTGACGTTATAGTGGGCTTTCAGTAGCATGGTGCATATAGAGAACACTGGCTTGGGATTCAGAAGACCTGTTTTGGAGTTCTAGTTCTACTTCCTAGCAGTTTGATCTTCATGAAGACATTCCACATCTCTGGGCCTCAGTTTCTTACCCATAAATTGCTAGTGAATAGTCCAGTACCTGGACTATTTTAAAATTCCTTCTAGTTTGCTCATTTTAAGAATAAAGATAACAGTTCGTGAAAGTAGGGTTTAACTGGTTCTGACCTACCTTGTTACAAAAAAGGATTTCTGAGGATGCATAAGATTCAGCATTGTAGTGTAAATTTAAAATGAAGCAAAAACAAAAGATAAAGATAGCGGAGTGAGTAGAATACCAGAAGATGAGGCCCACTGGCTCTGTTTTCATGCTGGGACTAGAGGGTTGGTACTACATGACTACGTAGACGTGTGGACTCTTACAGTTTGGCCTATAACCAAGTCCTTCCTGGAGTCAGAGATCAAGGAAAAGATAATGAAAGAAGCAAACAGTCTGGTACAATTTGTGGCAAGGTTGGGCTACCCTAATTGAAGATGGAATAAGTTAGATACATTAGATTTGGGGCCTGAATAGACAAGATCTTAGCCATAGTGAGGATTCTTAACCTGGGGCTTCAGGGCTTGGAAGATAGAACTGTATTCCTATCATGTTGGTTTCCTTTTTAATACTCTGGATTTGCATTTTTAAATACTCTGAGAAGAGGGCCATAGGTTTCATTGGATTGTTAGAGGGATCCATGATTAAAAAAAAAATCATAACCCTTGTATATTGAGTTAAACAGGTTAGTATAGTTGGAATATGCCATTTGGAATGTAGTCCCCGAACAGCTCTTGGATGCATGAAGTCTTGCCCAGGATTTTTCTTTGGTGAAGTTTTTTAACCAGCAATAGTCACTTTCCCTTATTTCTCTGGTAATTCTCTCAAGTTGATTTCTTTTCATGGAATCAGAAAGACTATTAAATGAATCCAATTTTAACAGCTCCAAATTTATTCTTCAGTGTATTTCAAGCTCATATGGCTCTCTAGTATCAATATTGCTAGTAGCAGCCTAAGTGTGAATATGTGTTTCTGGCAAGGAGCAGTTTCATTTTAATTGACACTTTCTTTTATATACTAAATCTTGGATGCCAAGAGCTTTCCTCACTAGTAGTTGTAAACGCTAAATCTGTACTTGACTTCACCACCTCCTGTCAAGATAAATGCAAGCTTCGTTTCCCCTCAGAGAGGTTCAAAGAAATAATTTACTTGTTCTGTATGGGGAGATGTTGTTTTCAGCCAGGCATCACATGGATTCAGCTGCAGAGATTTTCAGTGCCTAAAGCAAGATCGGCTGCTTTTTTTTTTGGTTCTGAAACAGTAGCAGTTGAAATGGGAATTTTGGCTTTGCTTACTTTAAATTCTGTGATTGAGGGGCACCTGGGTGGCTTAGTCGGTAGAGCATGCAGCTTTTCTTCTCAGGGTCGCGAATTCAAGCCCTACATTCAGTATAGAGATTGCTTAAATAAATATACTTACAAAAAAATTCTGTGACCAATAAGTGGTAGCAATAAAATCATTAATACTCTAAGTGGGAGTGTGCTGAAGTCTTCCAAGTTTACTCAGAAAGTGTCTTGTATACCTGAGGGGCACCTGGTGGCTCATTTGGTTAAGCGTCCGACTCTCGATCTCAGCCAAAGTCTCAATCTCAGGGTCGTGAGTTCAAACTCCACATTGGGCTCCACGCTGGGCATGGAGCCTACTTTAAAAAAAAAAGTGTCTTGTATACCTGAGACAGTTACAGAGATAATGGCAGTTGGCGGCGTGGGGGGGGGAGGGTTTGCAGAAGGATAGTCTGCTTAATAAAGATGGTTAATTTTGGACATGTGCCTTAGAAACTCCTATCTCCAATCCAGTGATTCAGATCTCTGAGCTAAGCTACATAGAGTCTGTTTGCAAAAAAATGGTGGTAGGTTTATTGAGGTCTTGTTTTTAATTGTTTTCTTTTGCAGAATGTAGGGAAGGTTTGCTGCTTTCCTTGGGATAGTTCATCTAAAAACTTGGTCTTGAATTTCTTAAGTGACTGCTTTTTTCTTTTTTTTAAAGATTTATTTATTTATTTATTTGACAGACAGAGATGACAAGTAGGCAGAGAGGCAGCCAGAGAGACAGAGGAGGATGCAGGCTCCCTGCTGAGCAGAGAGCCTGATGCAGGGCTCGATCCCAGGACCCTGAGATCATGACCTGAGCCGAAGGCAGAGGCTTAACCCACTGAGCCACCCAGGCGCCCTTAAGTGACTGCTTTTATATAGATTTCTTTCTGTGATTCTAACCACACAGCTTTTATGCTCTTTACATTCAGTTTATGTTTGTGATCATTAGAATAACCCTGTGAAGTGGTGGAGAAGTTATCTTTATTTTATAGATTAGTGACTCAGGGCTCAGAGAAATGAAATATTTATACCTTGTAGTAAAAGGACTAGTTCTGGCACCTGGGTCTCCTGACTCTGGCGTTGTGCTCTTTAAACTGCACTAGCTATCCCAATTTGAAAGGAACATATGGGACACAGTTGCGATCATGTATAAGTCCATCTCTAAAGGAGAATGGATTCACTCTTCATGCTGTGGTATGTTGATCTATGCTTTTCTGCTTGAAATTAGCCAAATTCCAAGCCCGTTTAGGGAATGTGTACATGAAGGGAAATGAGAATTAGAAGAGCCCGCAGTCCTTGAGGTTTTCTTTGATGATAATATCTGTAACTGCATCAAATACAAATTTGACATTCTGCGTGTCTGTAGCACAGGTCATGTGACTGTAGATTTCTTTGACATCTTTTCGCATGTTGAGGTCAAGGAACTGACTCTTGATGTAATTCCCTGCATCTTCATAAGAGTTGTTTCCTGGTTTTCCAGAAAAAATAGTGAAGAAGTGGGATAAATTAACCCTTCTTAGCTGCTTACTTTTTTAGGTGATCAATTTGATCCATGAAATGTGTTAGACAGCTGCAGTTGGGGGCCTATTTTTAGAGGGAGGGTCCTCTCCTTTATTGCACTCCAGTGTTTATCACTTGAGTTGAACAATGAAATCGAGGAGAGGGTGTCTCCACCCTTGATTTCTGGTAGGTATCATTTGAACAGTCAGGGGCTCTCCTGCATCTAACATCTGTTCTGTTCCAGGGACATCTGAATTTAAACCTGTGACTGAATACCCAAGTTTCTCAGAGTAGACATCCAAGGATCACTCGGATATCACAAGGCACATAAGAGGAACTGAGTATTAAAGGGATAAGGGATCGTCAACCCAGGAAAGCAAAGGAGTTAGACTTAGTACTCCTTAAAGACAGGTTCCTTCATGTCTCCCTATAGGAAACCAGGTGATCACCAATCATTACCAAGAAATCATTACCCTTGTCTCCAGCCCTTGATACTTACCATCATACTCTGGAAAACAAATGCTGAGATGGACTTTCTTGATTTTTTCTTCAAAGAGGTCCTTCTTGTTGAGAAAGAGGACAATGGAAGTAGCCGCAAAGAACTTGTGGTTACATATGCTGTTGAAGAGGTGCAGGGACTCATGCATGCGATTCTAGGAGGAGGAAACACCATCAGAGATTTCAGATTGAGCCGACGGGTATATTTTCTCCTTCCTGTTCCTGTTACCCTTGGATAGACTAGTGCTCCAAATGTAAGAGGAAGAGCTTATCTCCTTTTAGTGTGGTGGGATAGAGCCCAGATGATGGAGCTGCCCTTCTTTTTTTTTAAAGATTTTATTTATTTATTTGACAGAGATTACAAGTAGGCAAGAGAGGCAGGCAGAGAGAGACAGGAGGAAGCAGGCTCTCCGCGGAGCAGAGAGCCTGATGTGGAGCTTGATCCCAGGACCCTGGGATCATGACCTGAGCCGAAAGCAGAGGCTTTAACCCACTGAGCCACCCAGGCGCCCCTGTAGCTGCCCTTTTAATCATTCTGTCATACCCGTGTGACTTGGGGCAGATTACCGAGCTTTTCTGAGTTTCAGTTTCCCTATCAGGGTTATTATGGAGGTTTGTTAAGATCGTGTATGTAGTGTACATGACAGTGGCTGACAGAGTTGTACAATGTTATGCTGAGCTTAGGCTGCCAGGGCATTGCCAGGGACTTTGACGCCCGTAGGTGCAGTGGATACACAATTGAAGCTAGGCTTGAGTTTTCATGTGCCTGTTTGTGTCTCCAGGATGACTTTTTTTTCCCCCCTCAGGATGATTTTGATAGACTTCTGTTATAGAGTCCTGGATCTCAATGGGCAGGAACATAATAGGGATTATTGCCTCGGTGTCAAATGATGAGGTTTAGAGAATTTCTCGATGCCACACCACCAGCGCTTCTGCCTGTTTCCTCCTCTGAGTGCCACTTTGAGAAGTTGTGCCGTGTATCTAAGCAGTCTAGGTGTTGCCAGTTCCCCAGACCAGCCTGTTTTCAGGGAGCAGGTCTTTGGGATTTGAAGTATGCTATTAGTTGGCTTGGGCTCAGTCTTTTCATCTAATGAGGAAAGAAAACAAATCTACTTTTTGTGGCCTTTTATCATTGCTAATACTCCTGCAGAACCCCTTAAAACCTCATAGACTTCAGGGTTAAAGATGGAAGAGATCTTGAAAAATGAATTTGCATAGAAGATACTCATAGAGCTCTCATGTGAACTTGAACTCTGCTAAGGAGAAGGGAGAAGAACAGGAGCAAGGAATGGGAGTGTAGGTCCTTTGTCTGATAGCCATAAGCTGTGGGCCTCCATTATCTTTTTCATGCAGTGATATCCTCTGTCTCAAACTCGAGAGGTAACTGGCTGGGCAGACGCTGAGCCTGTAGAGCCTCTATTAAAATCTGCAGGCTAGGGGCGCCTGGGTGGCTCAGTGGGTTAAAGCCTCTGCCTTCGGCTCAGGTCATGATCCCAGGGTCCTGGGATCGAGCCCCGCATCGGGCTCTCTGCTCAGTGGGGGAGCCTGCTTCCTCCTCTCTCTCTGCCTGCCTCTCTGCCTACTTGTGCTTTCTGTCAAATAAATTAAAAAAAAAAAAATCTGCAGGCTCAAGAGACTCACCCTCAGGTAGTCTTCCAGCTGCCAGTTTAAGTGGCACATGAGAAACCTGGTTTGCCAGTCTCTCCTTAGTCCTGTTGACAGTACATATTTAGGGGCTTCCAAATGAGATGAGTAGTCCAACCCCTCTATCATGTTGCATAAAGATACACATCATACATTGTCTTTCTGCTTGTTCATTTTCATCTCCTATCCTTTATTTCCATAGGCAGCCTGGGAGAGTCTTAAGTGTAACTCCTGTGCTTTACCAAGCCCATTGTGATCCCTTGTCTCTTTAATTCTCAATTCCTTTTGTGAACTGTGTGATGTCCAAGTGATTCTTGGATGGCTGATCTGAGACCAACCTCACTCCCAATAAATCTGGAGTTCTAAAGTGCTAACCTAGAGCCTGGAAAAGAGGTTTTTCTAGAATTGTTTGCCTGTGATATGGATTTGGCTGCTGGAGGACTACTAGACTGTCTTGAAATCATCCAAGTTGAAGAATTGGTGATGCAAAGCTTAGAGGAAGGGTCGCAGGGGAACTATGAAAGCTGCTTTGTGCAAAGGCCACTTACCACTTCATCGTCTTCCACTAGCACCATATCATAGGCACTGAGGGCTGCACAGAAAATGATGCAGGTGACTCCCTCAAAGCAGTGGATCCACTTCTTTCTCTCTGATCTTTGCCCTCCCACATCAAACATCCTGAGGGGAAAAAAACAGCACATGGCTTGTTAAAAGATGTGGTCCATACACACTATGGAGTATTATGCCTCCATCAGAAAGGATGAATACCCAACTTTTGTAGCAACATGGACGGGACTGGAAGAGATTATGCTGAGTGAAATAAATCAAGCAGAGAGAGTCAATTATCATATGGTTTCACTTATTTACGGAGCATAACAAATAACACGGAGGACATGGGGAGATGGAGAGGAGAAGGGAGTTGAGGGAAATTGGAGGGGGAGATGAACCATGAGAGACTATGGACTCTGAAAAACAACCTGAGGGTTTTGAAGGGGCGGGGGGGTGGGAGGTTGGGGGAGCCAGGTGGTGGGTATTATGGAGGGCACGCATTGCATGGAGCACTGGGTGTGGTGCAAAAACTATGAATTCTGTTATGCTGAAAAGAAATGAAATAAAAAAATATTTTAAGACTTTTCATTTTAAATTTTCAAGCAAAATAAAATTCTATGAAGTCTTG